>PVKH010007966.1:0-19840 GCA_004027955.1 Chaetophractus vellerosus | reverse complement strand
TTACAAATGTCAATAAAGTAAAGTTATCATCACATTGACTACAGATTTAAAATATAAAAAGTCAGTATTATAAACAACCTATGGACAGTTTATGTAGATGAATTGGTTAGGTGAAATGAAATGTTTTATTTTCTTGAAAGACTTATTTGTAAAGCTCAAAAAAGAAATTGATGACCTAAATAGCCCTATATGCACTAAAGTAATTGGATCAATAAATAAAAACTTTCTCAAAAAGAAAACTCCAGGAAAATATGGCTTTTCTTGTAAATTCATTCAAATATTTCATGTGTCCAATAAAATTCTACACAAAAACTTCCAGAAGACTGAAGAGGAGGGAACATTTCCCAACTAATTTTATGATGTGAAAACCACAGTATATGCCAATAAAAATAGTAAACAATATCCTTCATGAAACTACTTAAAAAGATTTGTAACCAAATTTTAGCAGAGTCCTTAAGTATATTTTGTCCAGAATGTTTAGTTTTAATTAGTAGGAAAGATGGACTGTGTTGGACTTAATCTATTTTGTCTTTAACCAGATGTACATATTTCTAATTATTTGTACAAGATAAAAATATACTATAATGATTATAATAATGAAAAAGCTATAGTGACAGAAAGCAGATCAATGCTTGCTAGGGGCCACAAAGTGTAGGGAGTTTCTGTAAATGGGTATAAGAGGACTTCTGGTGGTGATAGAAATAGGACAGTGGTGTTGACATGACTTTATATATTTGTCAAAACTCATCAAATTACACACCTACAATTGGTGAATTTTATTGTATGTTTATTTATAATTCCGGTTTAAAAATTAAAAATAAGTGTGGCTTGTGTTGTATTTCCTCCCTCTGTTGCTTGTATTACTCTATCTTTGTGATTTCTATCAAGTTAGGCAAATACAGTATTTTAGGTTTTGGATGTTTTATTACCAATGAAAACATTGGAACACTCTGGGGTGATCCTAGAGAAAAATTTCGTAGGTAAATTTTTGCCAATTATATTCACTTCCTTTAATTGACCTCCCTAATTCCTCCCACTTTCTGAAAATCTTCCCATAGGACTTCGCCCCAATTAGAGGTACCTACTGAAAAGAGTTTATTGTATTTTATTCTACATGCCCTAGTGAAAATGCTCAACATGTGTGTGGTGGTGTGAATTATCTGCCCCAGAAAAACTTGTTCTTTCTGTTTAACTTTTTATTTTGAAGAAAAGCCTGTTCTTAACCTTAATCCGTTCCTGTGGGTATGAATCCATTGTGGATATGACCTTTTGAAGATGCTATTTTAGTTAAGGTGTGGCCAACTGAATCAAGTTGTTTCCTAATCCATCATGGAGGACTTAAAGAGAAGGCCACCAGGAGAAAGCCATGAGAAGGAGCCAGAGTTGGAAGTAATGGAAACTGTATGATGAAAAAGCGAAGGACTCAGGACCCCTGGCAGCCAGTCCCAGAATACCAAATTCTTTGGGAGAAAGCATCACCTGGCTGATGCTTCAGTTTTGGGCTTCTCCTACCTACAAAACCATAAGCCAATAAATCTCTGCTGTTTAAGCCAACCCATTGTGTGATATTTGTCATAGCAGCTGTATAACTAAGACATTATGAGATGGAATAATAAAAATCCTACTCTAAAATGCCAGGTTGCACATCCTCTGAGGCCATAAATCAAGAAGCATTCAGAATCCCAAATAATGTGACTGTTAATTAAAACTATCCTATCTCTAATGTGACCTCTTCAACTCATTTAGTGGGCCCTCTGACAATGGACAAAAATAATAGCAACATGTTTATAAATTTTTAAATGAAGAATTAGGTTGAAATTCTTAATTAAAAAGATTAAATGAAACATTAATACACTATATATGTGTGCGTGTGTGCATGTGCATGTAGATATAGAGAGGTAGAAAAGATAGATATATAGATAAATAGACAAACACACACAAAATATGTATGTATACAGAGTATGCATGTGAAAATATAGAGTAGGTATATAAAAATACATTAAATGTTTGTAAATTCATTTGTTATGTTTTTCTATTTTTTTTATAGGAAGTTTATTTTATATTTTTAAAAATATGCTGTAATAAATATTTGGATTATTATACGTTCTCCAAAATATTTTTAACTATCTTGTCTTGAAAGAAATAAAAATAATTAGATATTTATATGACTGACTCATTATATCTCTGAAAATAGTTAACCAAATTTGCTTCTGAAATTAGTTCATAGAAGATATGTTCACTGAATCAGTATTTGAAATAAAGGCAACATTTAAAATTTCATAGTACAAAAAACCCTGACTCTATCTATTTGTATTTAGTTAGAAACTATCACCAGAATATACTATATACTTTTTAAAAATAAAAAAGAACAGTAACAAGAAATTAAGCTGTTGAATAAAATCTTTATCACATCTATGCAACAATTCAAACAGGAAAATGTAGAGACCATTTTGCCTCTCCACTAGCACTAGTCACAGTCATGTCTGCTTCCTCCATTAAACCTCTCTAAAAGTATTTGGAAGGTAACTTTTATTTTGGATATCAATTCCCCATACTAGATATGTATGCGAAATAAGGGCATATATCAAAACAGCAATAACTTGGACAAAATTTGCAAATAGTAGACATTCCATAAATGTTTGTTGAAAGACAGAATGCATACCTTTACAAATGAAAGTCTAAATGAATAAATGATGATAATGATTCTCAAAAATAAAGGTGAAACATTAAAAAAATAAGAAACAAGGAAAATATAAAAAAGAAGGCATTCTACAATGAAATAAAGGAGTCTTGAATAATTAAAGATTTGTTGATTTTTTACCTTTGCAATGATATCTTGAAATGTGAGCCTTGTTTGTGAGATAAAACATCTGGGATCCATGTAGGTATTATTTCTTATATTATTAAAATAGAAAGAATGAAACAACTCAGGAGCTTTAAGTAAATTAAAAATACAAATTAGCTTTTATAAAAAGTATTATCATTCTTTGTAGCATCTATATATGTATAAATTAAAATAAGCAACTTAAAAGTCAATGCAAATTTTATTTAATGGTTAAGTGTTAATGTTGACTGGAATGTCTTCTAAAATACTTGAGCGTCAAGGAATTTTTCACTTTCAATTCTATCCCCTTAGTTAATTTTATTTTTCAGAATCCAAACATTAGATGACAGACACATTAGCACACCTGAATTCCAGTTCCAACTTTGTATCTTGGATTAATTATTTTTGCTCTTTTATCCCTAAGTAGGGAAAGAAATAATACTTCCATAAAGCGTTATATCTCACTTGCTAGTACAAAGTCCTTGCTAATAGATAGGAGAGGTCCTGCAGTTGACTATTATATGGTATTACTATTATTTACCTGAACAAAGACAGGCCATTCAGAAGAATGTGTACTTCAGAACTTTATTTTGCTATTTCTTCATATCTTTCAAAACTTATGTATTCCAAAGTTTCTGCAGGAGGGAGGTTCCCAAAGAGGGTTACCTCAGCTGCTGATTTTTTTTTTTTTTTTAACTCAGCCATTGTTCATGAGACTTGCCACTGACTCCACCCTTGCTAATAGCTAAGGGAATAAAAACACCTGGTATTCTCTCTTGTTTTAACCATCCCTGTCTTCTCCTACCCCAGCATGTGCCCTGTTTTTTCAACTTCCTTTTGGTATGGGGATCAGGAGGTAGCAAGGCTGGAATTGACTTTTTGTGTCTAATTAGTATCCATTCTGAGTTGACCGAGAAAAGGCGGTGAGGTGGACTATAAAGGCATAAAATAAATTCTCTTTGGTGACTCCTCATCCTGCTTGGCTAAGTTCTAAGTTTCATTTCGAGCCACCACCTTAGTGAGTTCTGACCTGGTAGAAACCCAAGCAGACTAGCAAGGCCTGCACCTCCGTAAGTTTTGAATGATAGGGACCATCCCCAGTTTCCCAGAATGGCCCCTGCCCTGCTGCTTTTTCTCCCAATGGCCTCTTGCCTTTCGGGTGGCATAATTTACTACCAAGGCCCGTATCTCAGTATAGCTTGGATGATGAGAAGCTGCCCTCAGCTTCTCCAAACCGCTCGTGCGCTTCTGCTTTTCGCGCCATACAGTTTGAAACTTTCAATACCCAGTCTGCGCAGGAAAGCCCTACACTGCCCCTCTGCGCACTGTAAAGGCAAGAGCACAGGACTCAAGGGCATGTCTTTCTCCCTTCCGCCTGGAATCCTCGCAGGAACCAAGGTAGGTAAGTCCCAGGCCTTTCTGTTCCCTCATTCTTCTCTCACCCACTCCTGAGCCTTTGATCTAACAAAGCTATCCTTTCACGCATTCTCCACTGGCTGGCTTTGTGCCCTATAACACAAGAACTTATAGGGCTTTGTGTCCTATAACAGAAGAACTTTCACATAACATCCAACCATGAAACTTATGTCATCTGGATGGGAAACCAAAAAGGCAAGTGAGGTACATATTTTAAACCATTATGCTAAGCGTATTAAACTACAGTATCTCTTGTGCCTTAACTATCATAGAGTTTATTTCAAATTAAAATTAATATTAAAATCAAATATTAAATTACAGTTAACTAAATAGTATAAGTAATATAAAGTAAATATTAAATATTAAGTATTATAAAGTAACTCCTTTTATTATTCTGACTTTGTGCTAGTCTATAGACTGAAAAAGGATTTGCTACATGTGGTGACATATCTCATCATATCTCACATAGGAGTGCAAAAATACTATGTCCATATATCTAAAGTCTCATATATGAAAAGGTTCAAAGTTGTTCATTCGATCCAGCAGGGGACAATCATGATTTAGTAAAATCAAAATATGTTAAACATGATAGTATTCTACATTTTTAAAAAAATGTTGCAAATAAATCAAATATTAAAAATGAAACTGTAAAAATATTTTCTGGCTGTGAAGTTAACATTGTATGCTTATTTATAGTTTTTTTCTAATCATTGCCAATGTTTTCTTGCCATATCAGGTAATTAACTTGACTTACTTTGCAGGATTGTGTTTATTTCTCAGTTACTCTTCATTGACTGCTTTTTAAATGCATTCCATTTTCCTTATTGGGATTTGGTAAATTATCCTGTTAAACGTTCTTTCAAAATGACCTTTAAAGGCCTCTGCTATATCAATTTCTTCACTGTGTTGATTTCATTATGCATCAGTTGAACCTACTATTGCAAAAACATCACAATACTATTTTCTCTATCTTTGCAGCTGCAGTTTTAGTATAATTACAGAAGTATTTGCGCCCTTTGGTGTTTACTCCAATTTTTAAAGTTTTTATGATAACAAACAATGTTTCTTGGATCTATTAGTTGTTTTCTGATGAGTGTTTATTTCCTAAGTTAATAGTTTGGATGACCTTTTTTAAAGAGAGGTAAGACTAAAATTGTGTTGGCCAAAAGTGCATTTCTTTATTTCTGTCAAACCTTGATCTTTACTATAGCAAAACATTGGAATATAGTTACAATAATTGACTCATCATTTAATCAAAAGACTGCTTTCTTTTTCAGTTATATTAAAATGTGTTTATAGAAGCAAGAGAATGCACCCATGCCAAAAAAAGAAGCTTAATCAAACATGAATAGATATTTCCTCCAAAGTATGAATGATCAAGATATAATTTTAAAATATTCAATATTATTAATAAACTCCCAAAGAAGGAAACTTAAATAAAGACTAAATGCCATTTAGAAATCACCATTTTATTAAAAGTGAAAAAATGATAATGACAAATGTTGTGAAATTGTGAGGAAATGGGCACTTTATACACTACTGAAATGAATTTAAATGGTATGTATGTATGTGTTTGTGCATGTATCCATATCTGTATATATGCGTCTAATTTAAATTCACTTTAGTGGTGAACTGTGTATTTATTTAGTGTTTTGTATATATGTGCTTATGTATAAATATAAATTGTTCTAAATTGTCTCACAAAACAAAAACTCTAAGTATAGTGAATTATTTGATCCCAGATATTCTCCTTCAAGTAGTGTGTCCTCATGACCTAATCAGATATGTGTACAAAGATTTATGTACAAAGCTATTTGGTGTAGTTATTTTCACAGTAGAGACAAATGAAAACCATCTCAATAAATGTCCAATGGCAAAAAATTAGTTAAGTCATATATTGTGAATATATCTCTGAATAGTCCTAATACATGATACTTTATTATAATGAAAGCTACAACCTAGGAGTTTGGTTGAACGGGAATGAGAAGGGAAAGGAAATTGAAAAGTGCTTAGGGTAGACACCACAGTAGAGTTGGAGGGCATCAGTGGAAAATCTGTCATATTTTTCCAATATAAAATTATTTCTTTTTCCCCCCCTTTCCCACTGTACTCTTGGGAGGAAATAACTTATGCATAGGCCACACTTAAGGAGTAGAGAGTTATGTTCCACCTCCTTGAAGATGGAGTGTCTACACTCCATTTTAATCCAATAATACTGTTATTTATTTTGTTGCTCAAATTGTTCCAGCTTTGAAGTAACTTCCATATGTGGGTAATTTTTTTCACTTGAGCACTTCCTTATTTTATGGCACTATAAGATGCTCTAAGCTAAATTACATATTTCCCTTGTCCGTATCCTAGAATCAGCTATTTCTCCAAGGATCTCTGGTTCCTTTAACTGGAGAATGGTATCAGAAAACAATGTGCAGGCTCTAGGTATGCTCATACTATTGTAATGCCATTGAATCAGAGACCTCTCAGCCGACAAAGCAAGGGAAATTTGTGCATATACTAACTCATGAATATATGCGTATGTGTTTCAAACTGTAAACATCTGTGTCTATATTAAAACTAAACATGCATTCATACTGACGTCTCCAATGACACTGAATTGTTCTTCACTACTCCCCTTGCTTATATGTAACCTCCAAATTCAACAGTGAGAAATCTGGCTCCCAACATCCACCATCCATTTCATTAATTGTTCAATTCCGGCATACATGGTATACATCTATAATGGTTTCAGAATTGTTAACTAATACCTCCATGGGTAATAATTTTCTTAGTTTAAGTATAGTACAACAAATTCTTTTGCTTTTAGTTCTATAGAGTCCACTTATTTCCAATTACTTAGGTCAGAAACTTTTCTTCCATCCATTTCACTGGTTTCATACATTTGTAATACAGTTTTATTGTTTTCTCACATTCTATATTCCATTCTGGAATCCCTGAACTTCCTAAATTATTTTCTAATTTTCATACATTTAAGTTCATTCTTCAAGTTGAACTTTCAGTTCTTCTAAATATATTTCTGGTAGTGGGATTGTTGGATCATATGGCATTCTATATTTAGCTTTCTGAGAAACCACCAAACTGCCTTCCAGAGAGGCTGCACAATTCTACATCGCCACCAACAGTGAAGGAGAGTTCTTATTTATCCACATCCTCTTCAACACTTGTAGTTTTCTGCTTTTTTTAAAAATAGTGGCCATTCTGTAAGGTATGAAATGATATCTCAATGTAGTTTTGATTTGCATTTGTCTAATAACTAGTAATGTTGAACATCTTCACATCCTCATGCATTTGTATTGCCTCTTTGGAAAAAAATGTCTATTCAAGTCTTTTACCCAGTTTTTTTTTTTCTTTTAGGAGGTACTGGGGATCGAACTCGGGGCCTTGTACATGGGAAGCAGAAGCTTAATCAGTTGAGCTACATCTGCTCCCCTGAATCTACTTTTTCAACTGTAAATTTTATGAAATCTAAATACAGATCAAGTATTTCCAATAAAATTTAGCAATTGGGTAGCAATGTGCATTAAATATATATACTTTGGAATTTGAAGACATAGTATGAAAAAAATGTAAAATAGTTGTCAATACATTTTATAGTGAGTATGTGTTGAAATAATATTTTGGCACCCAGTTTTTAATTGGGTTGTTAGTCTCTTTATCGTTGAGTTGTATGATCACTTTTTATACTATGGAAATCAAACTCTTATTGGATATGTTGTTTCTAAATATTTCTCCCATTGAATAGGCTGCCTTTTCACCCTCTTAACAAAGTCATTGGTAATATAAAATTATCTAACTTGAAGAGCTCCCATTTATATATTTTTTCTTACAGTGCTCATTCTTTGGGTATAAAGTTTAAGAAACCACCTTCTGCTACAAGATCTTGAAGATATTTATCTACATTTTCTTTTTGGAGTGTTATGGTTCTAGCTTCTATATTTAGGTCTTTGATCAATTTTGAGTTAATTTTTGTATAAGGTCTGAGATAGGGGTCCTCTTTATTTGTGTTGGATATGAATATCCAATTCTCCCAGGACCACTGTTAAATAGACTGTTGTGGTGATCTGGGTGGACTTGACGGCCTTGTCAATGATCAATTGCCCATAGATGTCAGGATCTATTTCAGAGTTCTCAATTTGATTCTCTTGGTCAATATGTCTATCTTTAAGGCTGTACCAAGCTGTTTTAACTGCTGTAGCTTTGTAATAGGCTTTAAATATTTCATGTATTGTGAGTCCTTCAACTTCGTTCTTCCTCCTCAAGATGTTATTGGCTATTCAGGGCCCCTGACCCTTCCAGATAAATTAGATAATTGGTTTTTCCTTTTCTGAAATAAGGGTTGTTGGAATTTTTTGGGGGGATTGTGTTGAATCTGTAAATCAATTTAGATATAATTGACATCTTAACAATATTTACTCTTCTAATCCATAATTACAGAATGTCCTTCCATTTATTTGGTTCTTCTTTGATTTCTTTTAGCAATGTTTTGTAGTTTTCTGTTTTTATATCCCTGGTTAAGTTTATACCTAAATATGTAATTTTTTAGTCCCTATTGTAAATGGATTTTTTTTCCTGACTTCCTCATCAGATTGCTCATTACTAGTGTATAGAAACACTACTGATTTGTGCATATATTATTCTGGTATCTTGCAAATTTGCTGAACTCATCTATTAGCTCTAGTAGCTTTGTTGTAGATATTCTAATTTTTTGACTTCCATGTATTTGTAGATTTTCCAGTTCTCCACCTGTTATTGATTTCCAGCTTCATTCCATTGTGTTAAGAGAAGATGCTTTGTAAAATTTTAATCTTTCTAAATTTATTAGTAGTTGTTTTGCACCCAACATATGGTCCATCCTAGAGAATGATCCATGTGCATTTGGGTAGAAAATATACCCTACTGTCTTGTGGTACAGTGTTCTATGTATGTCTGGTCTAGTACCTTTATCATATTATTCAAGTTTTCTGTTTCTTATGGATTTTCTTTGTAGATTTTCTATCTATTGATCAAAGTGGTGTATTGAAGTCTGCCACTATTATTGTAGAGGTGTCCATTTCTCATTTTAGTTTTGCCAGTGCTTACCTCATGTATTTTGGGGCACCGTGCTTGGATACCTATATATTTATTATTGTTATTTATTCATGGTGGATTGCTCCTTTTATTGATATATAGTGTCTTTCTTTGTCTCTTAACAGTTTTTTATTTAAAGTCTATTTTGTCCCATATTAGTATTCCCCAGCTCTTTTGTGGTTACTATTTGCATAGAATATCATTTTCCATCTTTTCACTTACAAACTATTTGTATCTTTGGATCTAAGGTTAGTCTCTTGTAAACAAGATACCATAGGGTCATGCTTTTTATCCATTATGCCAACCTGTGCCTTTTGACTAGGGAGTTTAATCCATTAACATTCACTGTTATTACTGTAAATTCAGTACTTACTTTAACCATTTTGTCCTTCAGTTTTTATATGTCATATCTTTGTCTCTTTTTCACTTTATTGCAACCTCCTTTTCTGTATTGTAGATCTTCTGTGATGTTTCTTAGTGTTTCGTTTATCATTTCTGTTGCTATATATTTTAAAAATCCATTCTTTGTGGATACCCTGGGGTTCTATTACACAACCCATATCCATAACCTACTAATTTGAAAAGATATAAACTTAGCTTTAATAGTGGTTTTAGTTTGCTGAAGCTGCTGGAAGAAAAATACCAGAAACGGGTTGGCTTTTTAAATAAGAATTTATTAAGTTAAAAGCTTACAGTTCTGAGGCTGTGAAAATGTCTAAATGAAGACATCGTCAGAGATGCTGTCTCACCAAGGTTGGTTGTTGGCAGGTCCTGGACTCCTGCCAGAGGGCAAAGCAAAATGGTGACTCTCTGTCTGGGTCTTTGATTTCTCCTTCAGTTTGAATTCTCCATGATCTCAATTGGGGGGAATCATACAAATGGGAGGGCTCATTTCTTCAGCTTTGAGCTGCACCATAGTCCTAGATCTCGGAGGGCCTCTTCCCATGCCTCTGTGCTCTGCCTCTGCCCTCCAGGCCCTCTTTCTCAGCTTCTCAGGGCTTTTTCTTTCTGCGACTGCAGGCAATCTGGAGTCTTTTCTCACATAGGACCGTACAAGGGTAGCTCTCTTTATTTCCATGTGGCCGTTATTTCCTCAAATATTCTTTTTGCCTCTTTTCCCTTCTCTTCCCTGTCTGACACTACCCATGGCATGTATGTTTGTGTGCTTCATGCTGTCACATATCCCTGAGACAGTGCACAATTTTTTCTATTCTTTTCTCTATCTGATCTTCTGACTGTATGATTTTGACTGTACTGTTCAAAGAGTCTTTCCTCTGCCTGTTCAAATCTCCTACTATATGCCTGTAGTGTATTTTTTAAATTTCTTATGGTACCAGGGCCGGTAAATGAGCCTAGGACCTCATATGTGGGAAACCAGTGCCCAACCACTGAGCCACATTGGCTCCGCTGAGTTGGGTTTTTTTGTTTGTTTGTTGTTTGTTTGGTACCAGGGCTGGTAAATGAGCCTGGCACCTCCCATGTGGGAAGCAGGTGCTCAACAGCTTGAGCCACATCTGCTCTCTAGTATACTTTTAATCTCTACTATTGTGTCTTTCATCCCCATAAATGTTTCTTTTTATACTTACAAGTTCTTCTTTATGCACACACATTGTCTTTTTAGTATCCTTTAGCTCTACATCCATTTTTTTAACTCCTTGAATTGATGTAGGAGATTTGATTAAACATTTTTGATTAGTTGGTCCAACTTCTGAGTCTCCTCTGAAGTTTTAATTTTTCTCCCCTTGACTAAGCCATATTATCCTGTTTCTTAGTATGGCTTGTAATTCTTGGTTTGTAATTTTTTGCGTAGTATGGCTAGTAATCTAGGCATCTTTTTATCTTGATGAGTTAACTCTACAGATCAGTTTCTTCCTCTTGTCTGGAGTTTTATTGTTTACTGGCTTTGTGTCAAGTATCTTCTTTGACTCTCGGTCCAACTTATTCTAGAACTTTTGAATAGCCCATATTTAATTGCTCAGATTTTCTCAGCTCTTCTTTATCTGATTTTTGCCCTGGATATGCAGTACAATTCTTAAGACTGCATTTTTTTTCTACAATTGTTTCACCTCCATGAGAAAGCTTCCTTTCCCTTATTCCTTCTCTTTGAAACTTGTTCTGTTTGTTTTTGGTACAAAATTTTCTCCACAGGTCCTATGATTTCTTTAAATCTCCCTTGCTCAGTACCCCATTTTTCTTACACTTTTCTGTTCTGTGACCCATCCTGTCTTAAAGAAATTCATTTTACAACGCCCTCTCCTTCATTCCCCCCCCCCCTTTTTTTGACAGGCTTTTCTGCCTCTGGTTTCTTCTCCATTAAAGTATCTCACCCTGGGAAGCCTTATTGGGTTAATCCAGAAAGGTAGGTTCCTTCAGAAAACTCCATTTTAAAAAATAGGTTGTCCAGCCAATTGAAACTGGATTGAGTGTGAGCACAATAATTCTTGCCAGCATTTTTCTCAGTCTCACCAGCCCCCCCCCCTTTCCCCCCATGGTTCTTTTTGTATCTTGTGTTCCTCCCTGGGTCTCCACAGACTCAGGTCACTGTGCGTGGATGTGCATCACTATGCGCTGATGTGCGTCACTATAATAGTCTCTGTCCGCAGCGGGAGGTATCTGGGCCTTGCTGCCTCTGTGCAACTCCCAAGCTCTGCAAGACCGAGTCGGGGGTGGGGAGCAGGAACGCACAGGCAGTCCATGATGGAATTCTCCTGCCTCATTTTTTTTTTCTTTTTCTTCTTTTCAGTGTTTTGGTGCCCTTCTCCAGTCTCTACCATCCTTCAGAGTCTAAGCAAGTGGGATTTTCATTTTATTCACTAAATCTCTGAAGACACTTTTTCAGAGACTGTCTTAGGCCACCATGCTGATGATGTCACACCCATAATCTGGCATAAGTTTTAAAATCAGTCGGTTAAATACCTGTAAGTGTGATTGCTGGATCGTATTTTAGTTTTTAAAGAAACTGCCAAAATGTTTGTACCCTCTTGCTTTCCCACCAGCAATGAACGAGAGTTCAGATAGCTACACCTCATCATCTGCAGTTGTTTATCTTGCAGTTGTCACTTAAAAAAATAGCCATTCTGAAAGCTGTGTTGTGGTAGTTCATTGTTGCTTTAGTTTGAAATCCCCTAAATGAAAAATTATATGGAGCATATTTTCACATATTTGTTTGCTACCTGTATATCTTCTTGGGTGAGATGTCTCTTCAGATCTTTTGCTAGTTTTTAAATTGGTGGTTTTCTTATTGTTGAGTATTAAGAGTTCTTTGTATATTTTGGATACAAGTCCTTTATCAGATATGTGTTTTTAAAATATTTTCCTGTCTTACGCAGAGCAGAAGTTTTTTAGTTTTAATTACATCTGATGTATTAATATTTTCTTCCATATTTTGTGCCTTTGGTGCTGTCTGAAAACTCATCTCCAAACTCCAGGTCATGTAGATTTTTCTCCTGTTTTTTCTAGAAAGCTTATAGTTTTCTAGAAACTGGTCTATGATCCAGTTTGAGTTAATAATTGTGAAAGGTGAAAGATCTTAGTTTATCTTCAGTTTTGCCTATGGATATCTGATTATTCTTTTACTGTTTTTTGAAAGACTATCTTTTTCCATTGAATTTCCTTTCTACCTTTGTGAAAGATTAGTTGCCTATACTTATGTGGATCTATATCTGGAATGTATTTTGTTTCTCTATAACTCTATTCTTTTACAAATACCTTGTTGTCTTTATTGCTGTAGCTTTATGTAAAGGGTTGAAATCAATTGGTGTGAAACCTCCAACTTTGTTTTTCTCTTTTGGATTATATTGGCCATTCTGCATCTCCACTTTTCTCTATAAACTTTAGAGTCAATTTATTGACATCTACAAAATTACTTTTGTGAATTTTAATTGGCATACCACTACCACTATCAGTTTGGGAAGACTGATATCCTAACAATGTCGAGTCTTCCAATCCATTTTTAAAAGATCTTCTTTGATTTCATTTTCAGAGATTTGTATTTTTCCACATATGGATCCTGTAAATGTTTCATTAGCTGTGTACTTAAGTATATCAACTTTGAAGTTATTTAAAAGATACTTTTAAAATTAAAAATTCCAGTTTTCCATTGCTGTTATATAGGAAAACAATTGACTTTTATATATAAGCTTTGTGTTCTGTGATATTATTGTCCTTATTACTTACAGGAGTTTGCTGTTGTTGTTGTTTTTGGTGGTGGTGGTGGTGGTGGTATTGATTCTTTGGAATTTTCTTCATAGACAAACATGTCAAATGTGAACAAAGTTTTATTTTTCCTTCCCATTTTGTCTACCTTTTATTTCCTTTTAGTGTCTTACTGAACTAGCTAGAATGTCCAGGATGACATCTGCATGGTATTGAGTAAGAGTGGTAGGAGAGGATATCCGTGGTCACAATCTTAGAATAAAAGTATCCAGTTTCTCACCATTAAGTATAATGCTAACTGCAGGGTTTTTGTAGATGTTCTTTACCAAATTGAAGAAGTTCTCCTTTATTCCAAGTTTTCTGAGAGTTTTTATAATGAATAAGTGTTGGATTTTTTCAAGTGCTTTTTCTGAAACTAATGTTATGATTATATGATTTTCCTTCTTTAGACAACATTAATTGATCTTTAAATGTTGAATCAGACCTGCCTACCTGGAATAAATTCTGCTTGGTCATGGTGTATAAATTGTTGTACTTAATTTCTTATATTTTGTTAAGAATTTATAATATGGGCATTTAATGTTCTAAGTTACAGATAGACGGAAAACTATACAACACACTTCTACATAACACATGGGTTGAAGAATTGGTCTCAAAAGTAATTTAAAAATAGTTTGTACTAGGCAAAAATTAAAACACAAGTTACCAATATTATGGCATGAAGCAAAAGCAGTTCTTTGAGTGAAATTTATAACATAAATGTGTATATTAGAAAAGAAAATCTAGGGAAGCAGATGTGGCTCAAGCAATTGTGCTTCTGCCTACCACATGGGAGGTCCCTGGTTCAGTTCTCGGTGCCCCCGGAGAAGACAAGCAAGATAGCAAGCTGACACGATGGGCAGGTGTGGCAAGCTGATGCAACAAGATGACTCAACAAAGGAGACACAAAGAGGAAGGACAATGAGAGACACAACAAAAGCAGGGAGCTTAGGTGGCTCAAGTGATTGAGCACCTCTGTCCCACATGGGAGGTCCCAGGTTCAGTTCCTTGTGCCTCCTAAAGAGAAGATGAGCAGATAGCGAGTGCAGACAACAAAGGGGGTGGGGGGAAATAAATAAATAAGATCTTCTAAAAAGAAAAAATCATATAGAATCAATAAACTAAACTGCCATCATAGAAAACTATAGAAAGACTAATTTAAGCCTACATCAAGCAGAAAAAAATAATGTAAATTAGAGCAGAAATTAATGAAATTGTAAACGGGAAAACAACAGAGAAAAATCAATAAAACCAAGAGCTGATTCTTTGAAAAGATAAGTAAAATCAATAAACTTCTAGCCAGACTAACCAAGAAAAAATAGAGAAGACACATATTGCCAGAAATAAAAAAGGCATCAGTACTATTGATCTCATGGAGATTAAAGTGTTAAAAAAGAAACCATGAGCAATTCTATACCAATAAATTTAATATCTTACATATAATGAACCAATTTCTTGAAAGACACAGCTGCCAAAATTCATAAAAGGATAGATAATCTGAGTAGATCTATATCTATTAAATATATTGAATCAATATTTAATAACCTCCCAGGCCCTGATAGTTTCACTGGTGAATTCTTCCAAGCATTTAATAAAGAAATAATAATGTTTTTTCCAACATCTTCAAGAAAAAAGGAGAGAGAACTTTGCCTAACAGTCTACTAATCCAGAATTACCCTAATGACAAAACAAGGCAAACATTTTCAAGAAAGGAAAAGAAAACTACAAACGAATATCTCTCATGAACATAGATGCAAAAATCCTCAAGGAAATATTAGGAAATCCAATACAACAATGTACAAAATAACTTTAACATTAAGTTATTTCATTATTTCAAAATGTAGATTACCAGAAAAATAGAGTGAATAGGGCAAGTTTTGTCCAAAAAGAATACTGTTTTTATAACTAAACTGACATTTCAGAAGGGTACATGTAGAGGGACACAAAAGGCGTAGATGACCCTTATTCTAATAGATCAGCTGAAATAACCAGAGCAATATTTTTTTCAATTTTCCCTTGTATCTCAATTTGATTTATGGCTTCCAAACCTTTGAGTTCTCTAGTATCCATGATGAGGAGATCTTTGACCTATTTTCTCTATAAATGAATGAAAACAATTTCTCCACAGGTTAAAGTTTTCTGGAAGAGAAATATTCTTCATTATTAAATAGTTTCTTCACCTTCTTGCTATTTCCCACCCTTTCTGGCTGACATGGCATATGCAATCCATACATTGCTTCTAGAACAATATTTCTAAACATAAAATATGCTTACATTTTTTTCACATTTAAATGTATTAAATTTCTCTCATCTGAATTTGGGAAACACTTAAAGGTTATTTCATAGATTAAAATAGCCCACAATTTATTACCATCAAATTTTGAGCTGTATTTTAGACTTGTTATTCTCTATTGAGCCACAGGCCACAGCTACTGAAACAGGTGTTCACAGCATCACTGCAATATTGGTCTTCATCGTATTGCCTTTCTTACCATCTTGATGCAATACTATTCTTCCTTTAAGGCTGCAAAAAAAATCATCTCTTTAATAGGAAAGTGGAGAGCATCATATATGATTTCTTCAACTTTTTACTTTTCTCATTCACATGAGGAAATGTCATTGGTAAAAGAGTCACAATTATTGCATTAGGCCATTAATTAAAATTCTGGTTATGATCATACCACCTCCAGTTTCCTGAAGGAGCCTAAGCATTTTTTACTTCGTTTATATCAAAGAGTTCTTTCTTTGCCATTTTTCCTTTAAAACTTGACCTAGATCTGGAGGAGAAGGCAAGGGAAGCGAAAAAACTGAAAAGTTGTCCACAAGGGTGTAATAATATGAACTGTAACATGAAGAGGAGGCATACATTGTTAGAAAGGAATTTCAGACAGAAATGCGAGTGTATTAGTAAAAGTTAATCTAATGGTTAGAAGACAGGCGTGCTTTATTTTATACTTAACATCAGTCATTACATTTATCTTTGTTAATTATTCAATATATGACCTCTGACTCCAAACTGTTGAGTTCATTATCCTTAACTCCATCACACAATATGAAAATTTCCTCTCTGCCATTCTTGTACATCCACGATCTTGATTTTCTTATTTTCATCCAAATTATAGGTGAAATAGGACGTGAAACTCATGAAAAAAATCCCATGAGCTTGCTTCACCAATCCACTAATTAAAAATTGGGAAATCCATGATCACCAATAGTAAAAAGTAAAAACTAAAGTATAAATGGCCTATAATTAATCATTTGATTTACAGGGATATCTAAATTGTGCCACACTCTTAAGAAAATCAAGTCATGATATTCTCCTCATCTGTCAATCTCATAACCAATGGAAAGAAATCGTGGTTATCTTGGCTTGATTTCATCTTAACAGTGTGTGAGGACTAATGATGTCAGTATACACATTCTTCTATCCCACTCATATGCAGATATCAATGACCATCCATTATCCACATTTTCAGCTTTAGTTTGTATCTATACCAATGTATTTCCTAGCAGGCTCGATGTTAAAGAGTGTATTTACAATGTATATTGGATGTGTTCCATTAATCCATGTGCACACCAGCATAACAACTGTGAATGGTTTTATAGTTTGGGTACTTCAGAATTCTTGGGGCACCATATACATGCTAGGCTATGAGATGGCACCCTCTATAGTTGGGTTCAGTACACATTCTGTGCAGCCATATATAACTGCCCTGGTAGTATACATAAGCCTTTCATTTCATTCACCCAACATTTTCCATTCCCGTTTTTATGCTTATATTTTCTTAGAGTATGTATTCTTCCATGACAACTTGAATCCTCTCTGAAACCAATTTAGCTATGATTCCAACCTTAGGTTTACATATTGCCAGACAAATTGGCCCAAGGCTAAGTCCAATTTCCTAAAAGTTTTCTTTCTGAGAAGGTATCCTACAATCTGGGCAGACAGCTTGGAATTTTGAGTCTTCTAGCCCCAAATCGTCATATCAGATAACTTTGGCAGTCATCAGCAGAGCATTTCAACTTTTTAGATTTGTGTGTGGCTGCTCTTTGATATTTTGGCTTCATGAAGGCAGTGGACAGTTTTGCTGTTTTGGTTCCAGTTTCTCTCTTTTGCTTCTTTCTCTCCTTTTTACATTACCTACCACTAAGGTTTTGATGTGACTTGAAGCCAAGACCTTACACATAGTATGCTGTCTACTTTTCAGGATTATCTAAAACATTAGATTAACATTTTGTTCTCGAGTTTTCCCTTCTTTAGGATTAATACAAGGTTTATCAGCCAGCAGTTTTCCACAACTACATTTATCCCTGTCATGTCTTAGAGCTATATACCCCAGAAAAACATGTACTTAGACTTGGTCCATTCTTGTGGGTGTGCACTTTTTAAAATGAGACTTTTAATGAGGTTATTTCAGTTAAGGTATAGCCTAGCTGAGTCAAGATGGGTTTTCATCCTATTACTGAAATCCTTATAGGAAGGCCACAGAGAGAGAATAAAGTTCAAACAGATAGGGAGAAAGCCATGGGAAGAAAGATGGTGAAAGCCAAAAGGACCTGGAAGCAAATGTAGAAGATGCCAACATGTGTGTTGTCATGTGACATGAAAGCCAAGGACCAAGAATCACTAGCATCCAGCCCCAGAACACCAGTAGTCAAGAAGTCATGCCTACATTTTGGACTTCTCCTAGCCTCAAACCATAAGCCAATAAATACCTATATTTTAGGCCAATCCATCACCTGGTATTTCCTTTAGCAATGAGGAAACAAAAACAATCCCATTAAAAAGAAAAGAAAATATCAACAATCTTTAGTTTCTGGCATTTGCCCCTGGTCCTTGTAATCTCAAAGATTTCAGCATTTTGCTAATCACCTCTAAATGTCTGCTTTTACTGGAAGCTTATCTTTAAGAGCAGAAACAAGACAACAATGTCCACTGTCACCACTGTTATTAAACATTGTACTGGAATTTCTAGCTAGAGAAATTAGGCAAGAAAAAGAAATAAAGTGCATTCAAATAGAAAGGAAGATGTAAAATTTTCCCTATTTGCAATGATATCCTATATATAGGAAGTCCTGTAAAACAAATTCAGCAATGGCAAGGTACAAGATCAACACATGCAAAAATCAGTAGTATTTCTCCACACTAGTAGTGATTAAAAAGAAGATAACATTAGGAAATTTCCTTTCACAGTGACAACTAGAAGAAACAAATACCTATGAATAAATTTAACCAAGGATATAAAGGAATTGTACACAGAAAACTACAAAACATTGATAAAAGAAATCAAGGAACATCTAAATAAATGGAAAAACATTTTCTTGTTCATGGATTGGAAGACTAAATATTGGGAAAACATCAATTCTACCTGTAGTGATTTACAAATTCAACACAATCCCAATCAAAATTCCA
Organism: Chaetophractus vellerosus; assembly: GCA_004027955.1. Classification (NCBI taxonomy): domain Eukaryota; kingdom Metazoa; phylum Chordata; class Mammalia; order Cingulata; family Chlamyphoridae; genus Chaetophractus; species Chaetophractus vellerosus. The sequence goes on along the minus strand of PVKH010007966.1, from coordinate 911 downwards.
GCACCTTTCTTCACAGAAATGGAAAATCCAATCATCAAATTTGTATGGAAGGGTAAGAAACCCCAAATAGCTAAAGTAATCTTGAAAAAGAACAAAATTGAACGATTTACACATCCCCATTTTAAAACTTATAGTAGAACATTAGCCTAAGTGTAATCAACAGCATTAGAATGTGTAGTAGTCAAGATTCTCTCAGGAAACAGAATCAACAGGAGATATCTGTCTATAATATGAGATTTTATAAGAGTCTCTCATGCAACCGTGGGGATGCACAAGTCCGGGTTCCACAGGCAGGCTGCAAACCAGGGGCTCGATGAAAGTCAAATGAAAGGTCCTTGATGAGTTTCTGGGAGAATTTGGCTGTCCAAAGACGAGCTGGGAAATTCTCTCTGAATATTGAAATCACTTCGCCTTTTAAGGCAGTCAACTGATTGAATAAAAGCATCATCCACTGCTGATGCAATCTCCTTGATTGATGCAGATGTAATCAGCCATCCACGCAGTAAACTCACTGGTGATGGAAGTCCACAAATGCTCTTGCATTACAATTAGCCCAGTGCTTGCTGGACCAAACACCTGGACACAATTACCTGGCTGAGTTGACACATTAGCCTAACCATCACAGACTGCATAGGTGAATGTGGTAAAAGAGGAAACTTTAGGATGTATATATTAGTTGAATAAAAATTAAAATATAAAACATAGTAGAAGTGTATAACACAGTGAACCCTATTGTACATGATGGCTGATAGTTAATAATACACATAAAAGAATGTTCTTTTTTGAATTATTGTAAATGTACAATACTAATAAAAGGTGATAATAATAGGGTGGTATATGGGGAAAAGACACCTAATATAAATAACGGAAGATAGAACTATTTGAATCATCTTTAATCAAATGTAACTACT
>PVKH010007965.1:0-19818 GCA_004027955.1 Chaetophractus vellerosus | reverse complement strand
AAAACATGGAGGACTGCTGCCCGCAAAACATGGAGCGGAGCCGCCCATGGGAACGGAATGGAGCCACCCTCGAACGGAACGAGCCACCGCCGTGGAGGGCCGACTCGGCGCGTCGCCGCGGGGACGGGGGGAGACAAGAAGCAGACATAGAAAAACACAGAAGAATGGACACACAGCAAGAGCAAGCAGAAAGGGGGGGAATATGTAATAAATAATAAATAAATCTTTAAAAATATATATATATCTATCAGAGGAAATAAGGGTTTGAAAATTGCCTATTAGGACCACATTCATTGTTATTTCATTCTTACAATTTGGTGTGTGTATATACATACAAACATGGATACATATACACACATATATACATAAACATGTACATATGCACAGTATATTGTTTTCACCAAAGGAGGTTTATGACAGTTTTATTTTTAGCAGTGTTAATATAACATTAATACAAGAGGATTTTTAATATTTTACATTTACACAAATGCATCATTTTTGTTGTAGCCATTTCCAGACTGTTGGATATTTAGCATTTGACATTTTTATATAATATAAAATATAGTAATGAATATATCCATCCATCAATTTTTTGAGCAAGATTATTTATTAAGATTTATTACCATAGTTGAAATGCCTGGGTGAAAAACTATGAATCCTTTTGAAGTTCTTGAAAAGCAATGGAAATTGTTTCACATAAAAAAGCATCAATTCATATTCCAAGGATTAATGTTTGAAAATTATCAAATTGACACATTCTGAACAACTTTGCTATAATTTGAAAGAAATCTATACATTGATAGGTGAGAAATATTTCTCTGATATTTGCAACAACATTTTGTTGACTGCAAGGACCACCATCCATAATTGGCAGGAGTTGCTGGTGATTCTATGCCTGCTTCTTTGAAATTCTATGCATCTTTTGTCATTTTCATTTGAATTTTGTGCTATTTTTATTTATAAATATATATAATGGAAAATTAATCATTTTATTATTTATTATAAATATTTTCCAAGCCTGTTATTTGTAATAGTTTTGTAATACCAATGTTTGTATATTTAAATATGTTAATAATATTTATGTTGTTGCAGATTCAAAGTCATTGTTTCATGGAAGTATGTTCAATATTTCCCTATATTTGTGTCTACTTATATCAATATTGCATTTTAAATTATTTATTTAATCCATCTGATAATTGTTTTAGGGTAGATTTTTTTTTTTTTTTAAAGATTTATTTATTTTATTACATATCTCCCCTTCCCCCCCGTTGCGGCGACACGCCGAGACTTGGTCACTGCGCAGGCGCGGCTTTCCCCGCTTGTGGGCGGCTTCTGCTTCCATCACGGCCGGCTTTTCAGTTCGCGGGTGGCTGGCTGCGCTCGTTTTGCAGGCGACCTGCCCTGCCATGGCGGCTTTTGCCTGTCCGTGGCAGCTTTTTGCCCTGCCCACGGCGGCTCCGGCCCGCCCATGGCGGCTTGCCATTCTCAAGGCGGTCTGCCCGCTAGGAGAGGTCCCCGGGAACCGAACCCAGGGCCTCCCATGTGGTTTCCCAGCGAGCTCTTTATCCACTGAGCTATCTAGCCGGGCCCGGGTAGATGTTGAAGTAAGGATCGAATTCTTTTCTCCAAGTGGTTTTGTTAAGCCAATTTATTAGATTATTTGCCATTTCTCGATTTTAATATTTTATGATATATCAAATTCTTATCTGTATCTATTTTGAGGTTCTTTTTCTGATGTCTGTTAGTTCTTTTATTAAACATTTATTTTTGCAAATAATAGATTTTGATATCCATTGTAGCTCTCCAACTCGTAGAAATGTAGCCCTTAATTTCTTCTTTTCCCCATGTTATTTGTTGACTATTCCCACAAATACTTTAAAATCAGATAATTATTAGTTTTCAAAAACTCCATCCCTTGGCTACTGAAAAATTCCTATTTCAAAGAATTTAAGTGATAAAGAAAGAAATTCTTGAAAATCTTATCACACAGAAAAATAAAATTCACCTTAAAGCACAGTGTTGTATAATTTCATGTATCAACTTGGCTAGGTTATGATGTCCAGTTGTTTGGTCAAACACTGGCCTGCTTGTTAATGTGAGGTCATCTTGACATGGGATTTTTATCTATTATTAGTTGATTGCACCTATGTTCAACAAAGGAGATTTCCCTTAGCAATGTGGGAAGTTTTCCACATCCAAACAGTTGGAAGTCTTAAAAGCCAGAATTTAGGATTTAGGAGGTCAGAAGAGGAATTCGGTTTCAACACTTGCACTGTATATTCTGAAATTTTAAGTCATCCAGCAAGCCAGCCAGCTTCCCTATAGGAATTCTGACTAAGAACATTAGTATCACCTTTCTGAGTATTTTCCAGCTTTCAAAATGCCCTGTGGAGTTTGGAGTTTGGACTTCCCAGTCGCCATAGTCACATGAGCTAATTCCACATAGTAAATCACACACACACTCACACTGTTCCTTCCTTTATTGGATTTTTAACTATACTTTTTGTGTTATTATTTTCAATCTTTTTCTAGGCATTACTGTATACATTTTATCACTATCTAATTAGAATTAATTTTGCACCAGTTCACATAAAATAGAAATGTCATACGTTATAATTTCAGTTACTACATTATACATTGTGCTTATGTTATATCTATTTCTCCTTAAGTTATTTACCTGCAATAAGATATTATTTTACTTTAATCCATCATATATTTCAAAATGTAAAATCATACTCTTTTTCAATCAAAAAAGAAACACATATATTATTTTATATTTGCAAACATATTTCTCATATGCTGTACGTCTTCCTACAAATTTAAGTTTCTATCTAGTGTAATTTTGCATCAGCATGAATAGCTTTCATTAATTTAATTTGTAGTGCAAGTCTTGTGATGATGAATTATTTCAGCTTTCATGTATCTGACAGTGCCTTAATGTTACACTCATTTTAAAGAATATTTTCACTAGATATAGAATTATTGGTTGACAATCCCTCTCCTTACCTCCACCCCCAGCATTTTAACAGCTTTGTTGTCCTCTGGCCTCCACAGTTTTTTCATGAGAAAACAGCCATTATTAAAATTGACATTAAGAAAAGGAAACTAAAACAATTTAAGGATCTAGTGTCAATAAATGTGAGACAGTCATGAGTCAGTGCTTCATTAATTGCTAAATAGCTCTGTTTGATTACAGTCTAGAAATTAACATTGCCATTCAAATTAATCAAATTTGGCACCAACCTTCCATGTTATACCCCAAAAACAAAATAAACCTAAACTGAAGACAAAAATGAAAATACAAAAGTCATCCATTTTAGCCAAACATGCCCTAGACATGATTATGTTTACATTTCTGTGTGTTTCTTCTAACTACAAAGATTCCTCTGCCATGAAGCACTTTAATAATACACAAACACACAATGATCTCACAATATTTGATTGAATTCATTTAATTACTTATTGCTTTTTAACATTTCATGTTTTTAGAATTGTTATTTATCTTTCTTATTTTAGTTAATATAGTTATGCTTTGATATTAAAACTAAATTTGTAATTTTCTTTAGAATATGAATTATTCATCACTGTTTTGTTTCATTACCATGTGCTCTACTTCTCACTTTTACTAGTAAATGAACTTGTGTGGCAGTTTGAGATTATTTATGAATCCCAAAATGAGAAAGTTTATGTTTGTAAACTAATCTATTCCTCTGGGGGTGATACCCTTTGATTTCATTAGATTCAGCTAAGATGTCTTTGGTTAAATTATCTTTAAGATTAGGGCTTTGATTTGACCAAGTCAGTAAAGCATGGCTCAGGTTGAGTCCCTGCCCCCTTGTTGGGCCTTTATAAGTGTGCATTCACTTAAGAAGACACAAGAAGAGAGAGAGAAAGCTCTGTTATGTTTGATCCAGAGGCTGCAGGGAGAAATGAGCCATTTGTCTCATAGTTTTCAGCTGAAGAAAACAGAGCAGCTCAGCAGCTGAGAAGGCCCATAAAGAAATGAGCCCTTGTCAGAGACTGATATAGAAAGCCCTGAGAGACCAGGCAGAGATCAGCGACCATCTTGCTTCATCATACGGCAACTGACTTTGGTGAGAAAGCAATCTTGAGTTGGACTCTTTAGGGCCTTGTAGCCATAAGCTTCTACCCCAAATAAATAACCTTTATAAAAGCCAGCAGATTTCCAGTACTTTGCATCAACACCCCTTTGGCAGACTAATATACCTTTCATGTGAAAACATTAATAAGAAATTCTGATATAGATATTTCTTTACTTTTTTGTATACAGTATATTTTCTATATGAAGTTTTCTTTTACAAATTATTACTTTAATATAATTCTTGTAGAACATTATCTAGGTCAATGTGTTTCTATTGAAATATATATATATATATATATATATAATTTTGAATCAATTAGGAATAATATGCTTTAACAATATTTTAGTTTTATCCTGAATCATGAGTTACGCTTGCCAAGGCAATCATTTGCACAATAAAAGAATAATGGATCTTGCTAAAAAAATACATATAATTCTAAACTTCATTCCAAATAAGATGAAGTAAGTTACAATACTGAAATTGGAGCTTAGAATATAAATCCTCTAGGGCACTTCGTGATTCTGTGTGATTAATTCTGGTTAGGAAACTTTGTTGCTTTATACTGGAAACAAAATTTGAAACTATCAAGGTTCCCAAGCTAAACCTTGAGGGTAGTAGCATATTCAGTCTGTGCTTACTGCCAAGAGTGTAACTCTTTTTTTTTTTTCTTTTAAGATCACCTCTATTTCCCTCTAGGGAGTTTTTCAATTGAGATAACTCTCTCCTTAGGACAAACAGTACTTTCCTGTTAAAGAAAATCTAGTTTGTTACAGCTAATTCTTTGAAACCAAATAAATAAATTTAGCTATTAAAAATAAATAATATATTCAACAGAAAAATCCAGTGAGTTGTCACCAAGATTAAGCAGCCTTTGCATAGCATCTCCAGTGTTGAACAATATTATTACATTAGACACTAATGATTTTGACTAGTGTTCTTTTGGATTAAGTATGAAATGAACCAATTTAACTCTTAGTGTTTCATGACCAGATACGTGTTCCCTTCATTCTTATAAAATGTAGCAGAAATAGGATAAAATAAATAAATAAACAAATAAATGAAGATAGTCAGTTAAAAGAAAAAAAAAACCTGCTAAAGTTGCTTTTAGAAGTGAAGCTCCTATCCTTAATTTGTTCTTGAATATGTATCTCATTTTAAATGAACAAAAAACAAAACTTTTTTCTGCTATGAGACTGATAAAACGGTTTTACAAGTCATTATTTTTTTTTTCATTCTATGTATAGGGTTGGAAATATTACAGGGCCTGACAATCCTCCTTCAAGATTGCCTGTGGCACCACAGAGTTATAGCAGGTTGAAAAAGAAAGTTTTCTTTCAGTACTCTGGAAATAGATCATAAGATTCATCAGCCTGAAATACATTACAGTTGTCACAGGTGGTTTCCTACACATCATCTCTTCCTTCCTTCATTCTAAAAGCATACAAATGATTTTCAGAAGTCTATACTTCGACCATGTGCTGCATAGTCATAGGAACTGCTGTCATAATCAACTCTTGAGTGGGTCTCAGGCAAAGCCGATCATAATCAAGTATCATATTTTTGGCTAGTGATTATTTTTTAAAATTAGATGAAAACAAAGCTGCAACCAATTGGTTCAGACATGGGCACATGACCAAAACTGGCCCAATCAGACTGAAGACATTTTGTTTTCTGAGTGCATCTAAGCTAAGGACAAAGCCAATATTCAGACCAAGTGAGTAGAATCAAAAGAATCGTGTAGAAATGTAGCCAGAGCTCTGATCTCCCTGTCCCTCATTTGTATGTTTCTGCTACTTGAGTTGCCTAATGTTATTTTAAAGCCAATTTGAGTTGGGATTTCTGATACCTCCAAAGACATCCTAACTAATACTGGGGACAAGTCAGAGAGAAACTGCAGTAACAATCAAGTGAAAAAATGGATGAACAAATTTGAGACAAAAAAGGTATAAATTGATGATTTGGAGTCTGTTGTATTATCTCTATGAATTTCACAAGATTGTCGATGTCTTCTTCAAGTTAATGTGCAAAGAAAAAGTTATTATATTATCCAAGCACTAGAAAGACAGGATTTTTCATATCCATGTATGTAGTTCTATCAATTTAAGATGCGAGTCGTTTTAAACTATCCCAAACCTTTGCTTTCATATTAAAACTTCGATCTAGGTGAAAAAAAGACATAGGGCAGGATGATCACAGAGTTTTTTCAATCAGACCCTTGTTCTGCACACTTCTTTTTTTCAGAATTAATTTTAAACAGATATAGAACCTATGGGGAATACAAATCCTGACTCAGGTTCTAGGAAAATCGCTATAACAGAACGTCATGCTACAAGATGGTTGAATTCTTATCCAAAATAAGATACAATAGCTGAAGTGTGTCTTATGATCTCAGAAAAAGAGCAGAAGAATGATAAGGTTCTGTTTCTTGTGTGTGAGTCTGTTATGCTGGTCTAAGGAATCACTTCATTATTGTTAACAGTATCTTTCCTATACATAGAGTCACATCTTGCTCTAGAATACTGAGTTCTGTATATAGTCTATATCATTCAAGCAATAGTTTCTGAATATTTTAACTTTTTAAGCATCATGGCATTTGTTCTTCAAAATTCCACAAACCTGTCAATCAAAAGAAGATATGTCTTTTAAAGACCTAAAATAGAATGTCATTATACAGGCTATATTAAGTTCCATTATCAAATATATTACCTATGTGTACTTGATTCTGAGAGTAAATTTTTCTTAAAAAAAATAACAAGAGGGTGTTTCTGCAAACCATAACAGTGGGTCCTCAACTTTCCATCCAGGATTTCCTAGGCTGCCCATGAAAACTGATTATTTTTATTTTTTAACTTTTAGTTCTTATAGAATATGATTAGATCTCTACTCCCTACCTATGCTCTGTCTCCAAAAATGGAGTCACATATTAAATTCCTTAATTGAAAAAAGAGCTCAACTCCTTTTTCATCGAACAGAGTCTTATGATAACTAGATGCACAAAGGTTTCCTATGATAGGATACACCATAAAAGATCCTTTTCAGGTTGGACATAACAGGTTGAAGTAAAAATGTAATAGCTTTCTTCTGTGAGTTGATTTTACATTAAAGTTACTTTATAGTTCTTGGAAATATTTCAACTGAGAAATCTGAATAGCTTTCTTCTTAACTTATTTTTTCAGAAAGCAGTGTTATATTGGCATAACAAAGAAAATCTTAAGCCAATATAATCAGTTAGCATTTCCTGAGCTAGATATTTTACACACAAGGGGGTTGTTGTTTATAAGGGAGACCCTCGCCTAATATGTAAATAATATGCTGTAAATCACACAAGTTTTAATGGCTACTTAGTGTTTTAATATCTAGCTATTCACCATCTCGCACAATTATTTTTAGTTATATAACACAACCCATCCCTCTTCGCAGCTGAAATAACTTGAAATTAAGTGACTTGTCCTATTGAAACATTAACTTGTCAAAGAACTAGAATTGGATTTTTGTACACCTAACATAATCATTTTCAGACGTATTTTCAGTTCCAAGGGCTTTTTTGCAGTTACCAAACTTCTAGGGATTTTATAAAATATTAGACTTCAATGCCATCTAAGCCCAAGGCTCTTAAAACATTGCTTAAAAGCTCTGGTAATATTGAGACCAAATAGTTCATACTGCATATGTGTCTGATTATAAAATATTTACTTATTTACTTTGGAATGTTTAGGTAGTCTGAGTGTCTCATGTAAAGAAACAAACATCTGTATTTTGTGCAGTAATTCTTAAGTAGTGAGGCCAATTTTATGATGAGTAGAATAAGGTGTATCTTGCTGAGTGGTTTTGTAGAAAACCAGTATCATAATGCTCAAACTTATGTTTGAAAATATTACTTTAATAATTTCCATTAAAAGGCAACCTTATCCGTTCTGGGAGAATGTTAATTCTCCCATATCAATTCCCTCAGAATGGAGTCGGAATTGTCAATTACTCAACTTTCCTCTTCTTTTTGCTGATTAATATATACACTAAGTCAAATGGGGATTAAAAACTTATTGATCATTCAACAAAATTCAAAGAATGAAGACTCCCTGTTGGGTGGTCAGGAGTATAGAGGCTGTAGCAGTTTGGCAGTTTGATATAGGTATGAATTCCTAAAATAGATATTGGATTATGCTTGTAAACTGGTCTGTTCATCGGGCATGATTAAGTTATGATTAAGGATTTGATTGGGCTATGTCAGTAGGGTGTTGAGCCCCGCCCCTTGGTGGGTGGGGACTCATAGATAAAAGACATGGTAAAGGACAGAGTTGGAGTTTTTGATGTTGGAATTCTGATGCAGAGGTTTAATGCTGGAGCCCAGGTAAGTAAGCACACAGAGGAGCTTTGTCGTGAGGAAGGAGAGAAAGCCCCGGGAAAAGAGAGGAGCCATTCACCTGACAGTTCAAGGCTGGCCTTGTGGAGAGAGGCAAAGCCTAGAGATCCTCATAGTCTACAGCTGATCTAGTGGAGGAAACAGAGGAGCTGAGCCCAGAGAGAAATGGAGCCCTGGGGAAGAGAGGAAACCAAGAAGCCTGAACCCTGGCAAACGTCGCCAGCTGTCTTGCCCCAACACATGGCAATGCACTTTTGGCAATGCACTTTTGGTGAGGGAAGAAACCTATGCTTTATGGCTTGGTAACTGTAAGCTTCTATCCCAAATAAATAGCCTTTATAAAGGCCAACAGATTTCTGATATTTTGCATCAGTACCCCTTTGGCTGACTAATACAGACGCCAAAGTAGGATACTACATCTGACATGGATTTTTGAATCAAATTGTTGGGGAGAATTGAGCCTGAAAAGTAGGTTTGGAATTCACATGTACAGCCCGTGTGCGTCAGAAACCTAGTCTTCAAGAATGAAAGGAGACATGTAGAAGAGTGAAAATGTTGTGTGGCTTTTGACAAATGCATTCCTGGGCATTTTGATTTTTGAAGCTCTGAAAATAGGATTTTAACATTTAATATAGCAAGTATTTGTCCCTTGCAATTGACCCTCAATAAATTCACTTTTATTTATATAAGTTGTTTTGTAGTTTCATCAGGATTTTCTGGAGCAATACTCATGTCATTTGTGAAAACAGATCAATATTATAAGCTGTGATTTTCAAGAAATTTGTCCATTTTCTCTAAAAATCAAATATACTGGCATGTTCTTTTTGTTCCTTTATTATTATTTTGATAACTATGTAAGATATGTGCAATAGTCTCTCATTCTTGATTGTAATTTGTGTTTCCTCTCGTTCTCTCACTGTTTCTGGTCACTCTTGCTATGGACTTATCAATTTCATTAATCTTCACAATGAACCTATTTTTGAAATTGTTGATTGTCTCTACTGCTTGATATTATCAACTTCATTGATTTATTGTTTATTATTAGTATTTCACTCTATTACTTACTTTTTGTTTATTTTTTTAATTTTTTTTTAAACACACTTTTTTTTTTAAAGATTTATTTATTTTATTACATATCTCCCCTTCCCCCCGCTGCGGCGACGCGCCGAGAGTGGTCACTGCGCAGGCGCGGCTTTCCCCGCTTGTGGGCAGTCTCTGCGTCCGTTCACGGCCGGCGCTTGCTTCAGTTCGCGGGTGGCTGGCTGCGCTCCATCCACAGGCGACCTGCCCTGCCCGTGGCGGCTTTTGCCCTGTCCGTGGCAGCTTCTTGCCCTGCCCACGGCGGCTCCGGCCCGCCCATGGCGGCTTGCCATTCTCAAGGCGGTCTGCCCGCTAGGAGAGGTCCCCGGGAATTGAACCCAGGGCCTCCCATGTGGTATGCCGGCACCCTATCCACTGGGCTATCGAGCCGACCCCTACTTTTTGTTTAATTTGCTCTTATTTTTAAAGTTCCTTACATTGGAAGCTTATATAATTGATGTAGATCTTTCCTCTTGTATAATATGAGCATTTAAATCTGTGAATTTCATCCTAAGCACCACTTAGGTTCTGATCCCACAAGTTCTGATATGTGATATGTTGTATATTCATTTTTGTTTAGTTTAAAATATTTTCTAGTTTCCATTGTAATTTCTTTAACTTGTATGATAGTTAAGTTCATGTGTCAACTTGGCTAGGTTAGGGTGTCCAGTTGTTTGTTCAAGTAACCCCTAGTTTGATTGCTACTGTGACATTATTTCCTGGATTAAAATCAGGGGTTCTTAACCAGGGGCCCACAGATCCCCAAGTGGTCCGTGGAAAGATTTCAGGGGGTCCATGAGTTTGAATTGAAAAAAATCAATTTATTATCTTTATTTTCTCTGACCTCTAACTGAAATCTAGCATTTCCTTCACTTATGAATATATGCAATAAATAAATTACAGTAGTATTCATTTCACCTGACTGGCAAATGGGTAGTGGAAGAAAAAGGTTAATAACTCCTGATTTAAATCATTAGTCAGTTTATTGTATCTTTGGCTAATTACATCTACAATCAACAAAGAAGATTGCCTTCAGCAGTGAGAGAGGTCTCACCCATTTAGTTGAAGGCCTTCAATGGAGAACTGATGACTTCAGCGGTCAGAAGGAAGAATTCTCTCTACTTCAGCAGCTAACTTCTGGGGAATTCATCTACCTTCATTAGAGTTCTTGCAGCTTGCTTTATGGTCCTCCAATTTGCCAATCCTCAATAATCTAAACTAATCTAATCTAATCTAATCTAATCTAAATCTCCTGCCATTTCTGTTTCTCTGGAGAACCTTGACTAATACAACTTATATCTTATTATTTTAATTGTGAAATATTTGGTGATTTTCAGGTATATTCTTATTATTAACTTCTGATTTAACACTTTTGTGATAATATGCTAATTGTAAAATTGCAATTCCAAAAATATATTCAGATATACTTTTGGCCCAGCATACTGTCTATTTTGATGAATATTGCATGTGAATTCTGCATTTATAGATATGTATATAAATATCTATTAAATTGGTTAATATTATGGCTCATAGCATCCATGTAATTATTGATTTTTGTCTGGTTTTTCTATTACTGAGAGAGGTGTTATAATCACTACATGTGATATTTTGTGCATAATGTTAAAGACACCTTTGTGATTTTTATTTTGTTTTATGTCTGTCATTTTTTTAAACAAATCAATTTTATTGATACATAATAATAAAGCATACAATTCATCCAAAGTGTACAATCAATGGTATTTTGTATAATCACAAAGTTGTGCATTCATCACTTCAATCATTCTTAAAGCATTTTCATTATTTCAATAATAATAATAATAATAAACAAAACATAAACAAACAAAAAAATTCTTCACCTCTCAATTTTTCTATGCTTATCCTGCCATACATAGCTGCTATTTCTAGCTGTTCTTGCACATTTATTTCTTCTTTTTTTTTCACATCAGCTGCCATTTTACAAGGTTTGAGGGAGGCACATCTCACACAAATGTATGACTATCCACTCATCATGCTTATGAACCACAAAAGAATCATCTTTATTTATTTTTAAGCAGTTTTATTGAGATACATTCACATAACATATGATCTATCTGAAGTGATCATTTCAACGGCTTTTAGTATAATCACAATATTGTGCATTCATCACCACAAAAATTTTCAGAACATTTCATTATTCCAAAAAGAAATACTCCACACCTCTTAGCTGTTACCTTTCAATCCCTGTATCCTTCCCCAGCCTTACATAACCACTAATCCAATTACTCCTTTATAAATTGATTTATATTTGCATTTTATATAAATGAAATCATATAATATATAGTACTTTGTATCTGGTTTCTTTCACTTACTATAATGGGTTTTTTTGTCTGATATTAACATCTTGCAGTATTAACATATATTAGTTCAGTTTCAAAGAAAAACTGTCTTATATAAGAAATTTTACCCATATTCATATTTCACATGAAGTTTCACTATGCCATACAGTCCCATGTTACCTTTCTTAGCTTTCCTTTTAGTAATATACATGACCGTAGACTTTCCCTATAAACCACTGTCATACCCATATAAGAGTACTACTAGTTACAAACATTATGTTATACTTTCATACTTTCTTTTAATTTCCAAAGATTAACACACATCCTTTTTTAAAAAAAAAAAAAATTCTGCACAAGTTAACTCTCAGCTTTCCTTTCTCTAACATAGTTCTATTTTCTCATGACCCATATTTAAGTTATTAACTCCATGAGATTACACAATATATTTAGTTCATAGTCATGCAATCATACAATATTTGTCCTTTTGTGTCTGGCTTACTTCACTCAACATAAAGTCCTCCAGGTTCATCCATGTTGTCATTTGCTTCACAACTTCATTTCTTCTTACAGTTGCATAATATTCCATCATGTGCATACATCACAGTTTGTTTATCCATTTGTCAGTTGATGGACATCTGGGTGGTTTCCATCTTTCAGCAATTGTGAATAACACTGCTACGAACATCAGTGTGTAGATGTCTGTTCATGTCACCGCTCTCAGTTCTTCTGGGTATAAACCCAGTAGTGGTACTGCCAGGACATGTGGCAAATCTATAGTCAACTTCTTTAGGAAATGTCAAACAGTCTTCCTCAGTGGCTGTACCATTCTACATTCCCACCAACAGTGAATAAGTGTTCCTATCTCTTTACATCCTCTCTAACACTTATAGTTCTCTATCTTTTAAGTAACGGCCATCACAGTAAAGTAGGCTGTTGGAATTTTGATTGGTATTGCATTGAATCTATAAATCTATTTGGGTGGGATCAACATCTTCACAATATTTAATCTTCCAGGCCATGAATATGGAATGTTTTTCCATTTGTTTAGGTCTTTGTTGATTTCTTTTAGCATTGTTTTGTAGTTTTCTGCATATTGGTCCTCTACTTCTTTTAAATTTTAAATTTTAAATGGATTCCTAGATGTTTGAGTCTTTTTGTTGCTATTGTAAATGGAATTTTTCCCTGATTTCCTCCTTAGTTTGTTCAATACCAATGTACAGAAACATTACTGATTTCTGCATGTTGTTCTTGTATCCTGCCACTTTGCTGAAATCTTATTTGCTCAAGTAGTTTTGTCATAGACATTTCAGAATTTTCTAAGTACAGGATCATGTCATATATGAATAGTGAGAGTTTTACTTCTTTTCCTATTTGGATGCCTTTTTTTCTTATCCAATTGCTCTAGCTAGAACTTGTAGCACAATGTTGAATAACAATAGTAACAGTGGGCATCCTTTTCTTGTTCCTGACCTTACAGGGACAGCTTTCAACCTTTCCTCATTAAGTATGATGTTTCATATATGCCCTTTATCATATTGAGGAATTTTCCTTCTACTGCTATCTTTTGAGGTGTTCTCATGAAGAAAGGGTGCTATATTTTGTAGACTTCATTTTCTGCATTGATTGAGATGATCATGTGTTTTTTTCCCCTTCAATTTGTTAATGTGGTGTATCACATTAATTGATTTTTTATGTTGAACTACCCTTGCATGCCAGGAATAAATCCCAGTTGGTCATGGTATATAAGTCTTTTGATATACTGTTGGATTCTGTTTGCAAGTATTTTGTTGAGAATTTTTGCATCTATATTCATTAGAGAGATTGGTCTGTAATTTACTTTTCTTGTAGTATCTTTAACTGGCTTTGGTATTAGAATGATATTGACTTCTGTATTAGTCAACCAAAGGGGTGCTCATGCAAAATGCCAGAAATCTGTTGGCTTTTATAAAGGGTATTTATTTGGGGTAGAAGCTTACAGTTACCAGGCCATAAAGCATAAGTTACTTCCCTCACCAAAGTTTGTTGCCACGTGTTGGAGCAAGATGGCTGCTGATGGCTGCCAAGAGTTAAGGCTTCCTGGGTTCCTCTCTTCCCAGGGCTTGTTTCTCTCCATGCGCATCTACCCCGCTTTCTCCACAAGGCCAGCTGTAAACTCTCAGGTGACCGGTCCTGTCTCTCCCTTAGGCTCTATTCTCTCCAGGATCAGCTGCTCTGCTCCTCTGTGTGCTTACTTCCCGGGCTCCACATTAAAACTCCAAACTCCTTTCTCTGTGGTGTGGTTTCTCTGTGAGTTCCCACCCACCAACATCCTACTGACATGGCCCAATCAAAGACTCAATCATTATTTAATGAAGTAAAAGTAAAACCTCTGAATCCAATATAATCTAATATGCCCTGGGGGACAGACCAGTTTACAAACATAATCCTATATCTATTTTTGGAATTCATAAACAATGTCAAACTGCTACACCTTCATAAAACGTATTGGGTAATTTTCCATCCTCTTCAACTTTTTGGAAGAGTTTAAACAGTATTAGTATTAATTCTTCTCAAAATGCTTGGTTGAATTTACCTGTGAAGCCATCTGGTCCTGAACTTTTCTTTGTTGGGAGAGTATTGATGACTGATTCAATTCTCTTTCATTGTGATTGGTTTGTTAAGTTCTTGTATTGTATCAGTGTAGGTTGTGCATTTCTAGGAATTTGTCCATTTCACCCAGGTTGTCTAGTTTGTTGGCATACATATTCTCATAAAATACTTTTATGGTCCTTTTTATTTCTGTGGGGTCAGTTGTAATATCCCCCCTTTCATTTCGGATTTTATTTATTTTCATCTTCTTTCTTTGTTCTTTGTTAGTTCAGCTAAATGTTTATCAATTGATTGATCTTCTCAAAGAACCAGCTTTTGGTTTTGTTGATTTTCTCTATTATTTTATTTGTTCTCAATTTCATTTATTTCAGCTCTAATCTTTGTTATTGCTTTCCTTTTGCTTGCATTGGGAGTGGTTTGTTTTTCTTTTTCTAGTTTTTCCAGTTGTTCAGTTAGATCTTTGATTTTAGCTCCTTCTTCTTTATTTAATATAGGCATTTAGAGCTATAAATTTCCCTCTCAGCACTGCCTTCTCTGTATCCCATAAGTTTTGATAAGTTGTGTTCTCATTTTCATTCATCTCAATATATTTTCCAATTTCACTTATAATTTCATCTTTGACCTACTGCTCTTTTAGGAGTATGCTGTTCAGCCTCCACACATTTGCAATTTTACCTACTTCCCATCTATCATTGATTTCCAATTTCATTCCATTATGATGTGAGAAGGTGCTTTTCTATAGTTTCAATCTTTTTTTTTCTTTTTTGTATAGCTTCATTTACACAAAAGAATGTCATGCATTTTATATGTGTCAGTAGGTCATTCTTTTTTACTCCATTCAGTAAAATGGAGTAACTGTACTCCATTGCCTGAATATAGCTATTCCTTTTCCTGTGAATGGACATTTAGGTTGTTTCCAGGATTGGAAACTGGAAATCTGTACCTATCCATTAAACATTAACTCCCCAATCACCACCCCCACCACAGTCCCTGGTAAGCTGTATTCTAGTTTCTGACTCTATGAATTTGCTTATTCTAATTATTTTATTGAGTGAAATCATACAATATTTGTCCCTTTGTGTCTGGCTGATTTCAATCAACATTATGTCTTCAACTTTCATCCATTTTGTAGCATATATATAAATATTATCCCTTTGACAGATGAATAATGTTCCATTGTATGTATATAATATATTTTGTTTACCCATTGAGGGACACTTGGGTTGCTTCCACCTTTTGTGAATTATGAATTATGCTGCTATGAACATTGGTGTGCAAATATCTGTGCAAGTCCCTGTGTTCAATTCTTTTTTAGGTATAAACCTGAAAGTGGGTGTATTAGTCAGCCAAAGGGGTGCTGAAGCTGTTTTCACAAGGCCTTAAAGAGTTCAACTCAAAGTACCATAAGAGGTACTTCGTTACCTAAAGTCATTTGCCACATGTTGATGCAAGATGGTGGGTGATGTCTGTGAGAGTTCAGCCTTCCTTCTTCCTCTTAAGGCTCCATGGTCCTGTTTCTTCTGATATCAGTGAAGGCTGGCATAAGGCTCTTCATTCTTACCAGGGCTTGTTTTTTTCCTGGACTCAGCTGCTCTGTTCTCTTCACAAGGTCATCTAAACTATTAGGCTTATCTCCCTTCCCAAGGCTGCAGGATCCTCTGTGTATCTTCTCTGTGTATCTCCTTCTCCTGTCTACCTCTGTGTGAGAGTCTGTTCTATCAGCCCAGCAAGGGGGTGGGGACACAACCCTGCATGCCCTAATAACATGGTTAAATCAATGCCTTCATGTTAACATAATTTAATCAAAGACATCTCAGCTGAATCTAATACAATCAAAGGGTATCATGCCCAGATGAACAAACCAGTTTACAAACATAATCAATATCTTTTTGGAATTCATAAATAATATCAAATTGCCATACTCCATACTCTGAATTCCAAAGAGTCATTACATTATTCAAAAAACCTTATTTCAGTAGCAATGCTCAGTACAAAACCACATTGCAATCAGTTTATAGAAATATAGTTTGTCTAGGGGCAAAGTCTCCTCTGGCTGTAGAGCTGTGCAACTTACAAAACAATTTATCTGCTTCCACTACACATGGGACAGTCAAAGGACAAACATTTGCATTACCATGAGGAGAATTTTGGAGGGAAATATGAGACACTGGTCCCCTACACTTCCAAAAACCTGCAGGGCATACTTCATTAGATTTTAAATTTTGAGAGTCATTCTCAAGATGATGGTTTCTTCTCCCTAGGCCCTCATGTGGACCCAGCCTTTCCACAGGCTTGCCCATCAGCCATTTTCTTGGTTCCACCCTCATCAAGCATCTGGTGGACAAGCTCCAGACCAAGCTCCAGACCTCACCCTCCAAGAACATTGGGGCGATAGCCACACTTTACTCAATCTCTGGGTTAGAGTCTAAACCCCCTTAGTACAGTGAAAGGGAGGCAACAGTCTTCCTAATCTCTGGCCTACAAGTCCAACCCTCTCAGAGCCATGAGTTGGTGTCCTGGCCTTCCCTAATAGGGGGCAGGCCAACCTTTCTCAGATTTAGGGGGTGTTGACCTCAATCTCCCCAACTCTTGGGGAATGGGCTCCACCATCTCTGTAGTCTGGAGCAGCAAAACTCTCCCTGAACAGAGGGCTGAAACATCTACCCTCTTCAACTGCTGGGGCAAACTCACCCTTTGGGTACACATGAGTGGGGTCCTTTTCTTGGCCTGAGGAGATGTCTTAATTCTAGACCTCAGCTTCCATGGCTTTCTTCTTAAAGCAATTTTCCCTTCCATTCTCCCCTCAATGTCCCTTTTAGTCCAGAATGCCAGTGGTTTTGTTCCTACAGCTTTCTCAAAATGCTTGTTGGTTTAGCATGCAGGAAGCAGGGTCCAAGCCATCACACAGTAAGTCTTTCCACAAGTCTCTTCTAGATAACCACATTTTCAATTTTCACTTAGAAGTTCTAAGTGTAGTTAATTCCTCAAATAGGGCACTATCATGTGGGGGCTTGATTTCCAGAGGCTTGGAATCTCCAGAATCAGTTTCTATTTTATTTGTGCCCAACAATTCAGTTATCAACTTATCTCTTTCTTCTAACATTTTGCTATAAGTTGCAAGGAGAACCCAGGGTGCATTTTCTACATTTAGTTTGGAAATCTACTTGGCTAAATGTCCAAGCTCGTATTTTTCAAATTCTGCCTTCCATACAACATCAGGAGTCAATCTTGCTAAGTTCTCTGCTACTTTAAAATGTGGATTGCCTTTCCTTCAGTTTCCAATAACAATTTCCTCATTTACTTCTAAGCCTTCATAAAATGACCACTTTAGTGTTGTTAGCACTAATCTAGGCCTTTCCTATCAAGCATCTCACAATTCCTCCAAAAAAAAAATACCCCTTACCCATTTATAGAACCATTCCAGCATTTTGCTAATTGCATCAGACTGTACCCCACTCTCCTGGTACCAAATTCTGTATTAGTCAGCCAAAGGGGTGCTGATGCAAAGTACTAGAAATCTGTTGGCTTTTACACAAGGTATTTCTTTGGAGTAGAAGCTTACAGTCTCAAGGCCCTAAAGAGTCCAACTCAAGGTACCATAAGAAGTACTTTCTCACCTAAAGTCATTTGCCACTTGTTGAAGCAAGATAGCAGGCAATGTCTGTCTGTGCGAGTTCAGCCTTACTTCTTCCTCTTAAGGCTCTATGGTCCTAGTTTCTTCTGATCTCAACTGTAGGTTGGCATAAGATTTGTCTCTCTTCCCAGGACTTGTTTCTTTCTGGGCTCAGCTGCTCTGTTCTCATCACAAAGTCATCTGTAAACTCTCAGGCTTATCTCTCTTCCCAGGGCTGCAGGATCCTCTGTATTTATTCTCTGTGTATCTCCTTCTCCTGTCTACCTCTGTGTCAGAGTCTGTTTTATCAGCCCACCAAGGGGCCAGAGACTCATCCCTGCATGCACTAATAATGTTAACAAAATTTAATCAAAGACATCTCAGCTGACTCTAATAGAACCAAAGGGTATCATGCCCAGAGGACAAGACCAGTTTTCAAACATAATCAGCATCTCTTTAGAATTCATAAATAATATCAAACTGCCATAATGGGATTGCTGAATCACATGATAATTCTAAACTCAACTTTCAAAGGGACTCCAAACTGTTTTCCAAGTGGCTGCACCATTTTACATTCCCATGAAAAATGTATGAGTGTTCCTACTTCTCCACATCCTCTCCAACACTTGTTATTTTCCTTTTTTTTTTTTTTTTGTAGTTCTTATAGTGGTATAAATGGTCTCATTGTGGTTTTGATTTGAATTTCTCTAATGACTAATGATGTTAAACATCTTTCATGTGCTTATTTGGCATTTTTATATCTTCTTTGGAGATATGTCTCTTCACATATTTTGCCCATTTTTGTGTTTTTTGTCTTTTTGTTGTTGAGTTGTAGGACTTCTTCATATATTCTGGATATTAAAGTTTGTTTGACTTCTCAGATATATGGCTTCCATTTTTTTTCCCATTCTGTAGGTTGTCTTACCACCATAGTTACTTTCTTTTGATTAGTGTTTCCATAGTATATATTTTTCCATCCATTCACTTTTAATTATTTAAACGGTTTCTTTTCTAAAAATCATATGGTTAATTATGTGTTCATTTTTACATCCATTGTCTTTTATTTGTAATATTTAGTCCTTATTGCATGGATTTTGTTTTCCTAAGCTGCTGAAAGCAGATATCATATAACGGATTGGCTTAAACAGTGGGGGTTTATTAGCTTACAGTTTGAGACCAAGAAAATGCCCAAAGCAAGGCATCATCAAGGTTATCCTTTCTTCCTGAAGACTGGCTGCTGTTGATCCTGGGCTCCTCTGTCACATGGCAAGGCACAGGGTGGTATCTGTTGGTATCCCTTCTCTTC
Organism: Chaetophractus vellerosus; assembly: GCA_004027955.1. Classification (NCBI taxonomy): domain Eukaryota; kingdom Metazoa; phylum Chordata; class Mammalia; order Cingulata; family Chlamyphoridae; genus Chaetophractus; species Chaetophractus vellerosus. The sequence goes on along the minus strand of PVKH010007965.1, from coordinate 452 downwards.
TGGTTTTTGTTGAATTCAGCTTCTTGCTTCTGTGGCTTTATTTCTCATTGTCTGAATTTCATTGTCTTATAAATAACTCCAGTGATAGGATTAAGACCCATTGAGATTGAGGTGGGCCACACCTTCACTGAAGCAGGTCCATCAATAGGTCCTACTTACCATGGGTCTACACCCACAGGAATGGGTTACTTCAAAAGCATGCTTTTCTGGGGTTCAAACAGTTTCAAACCTCCATATCATGTAATGTATTTACTGATATGGTTGCAATAAGTCTACCTTCATGCTACTGGTTTTCTGTTTGTCCATTCTGTTCATTGTTCCTTTATCATTTTTTCTCTACATTTTTTTAAAGATTTATTTATTATTTATTACATATCCCCCCCCCCTTTCTGCTTGCTCTTGCTGTGTGTCCATTCCTCTGTGTTTTTTTATGTCTGCTTCTTGTCTCCCCC
>PVKH010007964.1:0-19820 GCA_004027955.1 Chaetophractus vellerosus | reverse complement strand
CCTGCCCTGCCCGTGGCGGCTTTTGCCCTGTCCGTGGCAGCTTTTTGCCCTGCCCACGGCGGCTCTGGCCCGCCCATGGCGGCTTGCCATTCTCAAGGCGGTCTGCCCGCTAGGAGAGGTCCCCGGGAACCGAACCCAGGGCCTCCCATGTGGTTTCCCAGCGAGCTCTTTATCCACTGAGCTATCTAGCCGGGCCCGAGGTCAGTTTAGGTTTCATAATATCCCCCCCTTTCTTTTTTTTTTTTTCAAACTGAACCAACTTCATTAAAGATACTTTTTATAAATAATTATGGTATTTCAGGAAGGACATGGGCAGACAACCGTTAATAGCATACAACAAATTCAAACTTCCTTCTTCAATGGACTACCAAAATCAGAACACCACTATAAAACCCATTGAAGTCTTTTTTTTTTTTAAGATTTATTTTTATTTATTTATTTCTCCCCCTCCTCGTTGTTTTGCACTCGCTGTCTGCTCTTCTGTGTCTGCTTACCTTCTCTTTAGGTGGCACCAGGAACCAATCCTGGGACCTTCTGGAGTGGGAGAGAGATGCTCAATTTCTTGTGCCACCTCAGCTCTCTGGTCTGCTGCATCTCTTAATGTTTCTCCTCTGTGTCTCTTTTTGTTGCGTCTTCTTGCTGCACCAGCTCTTTGTGCGTGTCAGCACTCCTGTGTGGGCCATCTCTCTGCTCAGGCCAGCTTACCATGCAGGCCAGGTTGCATTTCACCAGGAAGCCCCAGGAATCGAACCCTGGACCTCCTATATGGTAGACCGGAGCCCAGTCACTTAAGCCACATCCCTTTCCCTGAAGTCTTCATTTGAAGCTCTGAACAGGGAAAGTTTAGAGTGACAGTTGACATTCCCATTTAGCATGTTGTTTAACAACATTTCATGAGCCAATCCTGACTCACTGGAAATTAAATGAAAATGGTAGAATTACCAGTTTGAAGATTTACAGTCTAGAAAAGGAAACATTGCTCTTTTGAGGGATGCCATCTCAATGGCATCACTGGAAAGTCTAGATCGCCTGACAACCTGGCAACCAATTTGGGGGGGGGGGGGGTTCAGGCCCCAACAGGTCTCTGGGTTTAAGAGAGTCAAGTCTATGCTGGAGGCAGAGAGGGAGAAGACATAAAAACAAATTTTAGTTTTTCCGTACCACAAGGCATTTGTGCCAAGGTGACAAATGTGTGTCAATGTCAGGGAATACCTTTTCCTGGGAGTAAAGAGGAAGTCTTTCAAAACTAGAGGGTAAAGCTGTTTTCTCCTATACCAATCCAGCTTTGGAGACATTTGCCCATTCCCCAAAAAACAACAATAAAGTATTCTGTGTGCTAACAAGATAGCTTTAAAAAAAAAAAAAAAAAAAAAAAAGGTAAGGGAGCAGATATAACTCAAGTGGTTGAGGGCCTGCTTCCCATGTACAAGGTCCCAGGTTCGACCCCCATTACCTCCTAAAAACAAGCAAACACACAAACAAAACAACTTTCATTTGGGGAGCACATGTAGCTCAGTGGTTGAGCGCTGCTTCCAATGTACAATCCCCCAGATCTCCTGAAAAGTAAAAAAAAAAACAAAACATTTTTTAAGGTAAAACAAAGTTCTTCAGTTTAACAAAACTTGGTTAAAAAAATAGTATTTCAAACTGTCTGTCACCAGAAGTTCACATATTTCACTTGGCATCTACAGCACCTTCAGCTTTCTGTGCCTGGTCTGTTTTGGCATCTGCCGTTTCTGAAGGCTTATTCCCATCCATGCCAGCATCAGCTTTCTCCTTTTTCCCTTTGGGTACCTTCTCTCGCTTCTTTGCAGGGGCCTTTTTAAGCTTCAGTTCTGGCTTTGGAGGAGCAGGTTTAGCAGATAACCTTGCAGGTCTTCTCTGTGGTTCGTCCTTTACCTTGGCTTTATCTCCTTTAGCGTCCCCTTCAGCCTTTCTCTTGGGCATGGTGGCCACAGCAGTGGGACCTAGGCGTTGGACACGGGGAAGCAGTGGCACTCGGGCTTTGGTTGGTCCAGAGGTCGTTCTCACCTCTTCTTATTCACACTGCTCCTTTCTGTCTTTCTTTTCCTTTTCCCACCCAAAGGGTCTAAGTTGAAGTCATTTCAAAGTTTGGTTTAAATGCTGTAGAAAAACAAAAAATATGCCTTTCACAGTCTCTTTAGGCATTCCTGCCTTGGGCCTTGCTTGATGAAAATAAAATTCACCACAGCAGTTGCTAGCCTCTGTGGGGCTTTTGTTCTTAAAGCCTCAGAAGCTATTTAGAGAGCCTGGGGGGGAAGCTCCCCCTCTCAGCAGCTCTGGAATGTCTCATTAGACATTTTACATTGCAGGCCATGCCAAGCCCCTAATGAGCCTCCTCAGTCTGTGGGGTCTGGGAATTGGTTTTGTCATTTAGAACTTTCCTGGGAGTACACAGGGAAACTGCAGAGGGGAAATAGTGACCAATGCCTGTACCACTGTGAGAAGCAAGTCAGAGGAAGCAGAGCTGAACTGGGTTACTTTGTTCTAGAGTGTTTGATGCCTGACATCTAAAGGACATGGGAGACAATGGATTGTTTTGTCTTGCTTCTATCCTCTTCCAAAATGTTGTTAGAAGTCAGGCCTCTGGCAATCTGATGCAACAAGATAATACAACAAGAGACACAAGAAGAAAAGCATAATGAGAGACACAACAAAGCAGGAAACAGAGGTGGCTCAAGCAATTAGGCACCTCCCTCCCACGTTGGAGGTCCCAGGTTCAGTTCCTGGTGCCTCCTAAAGAACAAGGAAGATGAACAGACACAGCAAGTGTGAACAACAAGGAGATGGGGAGAAAAAATAAATAAATAAAATCTTTTTAAAAAAGAAGAAGAAATCAGCCCTCTGTGAGGAATAGAAGTACAAAATCATACACTGCTCTGAAATTTAAATATACTACTCAACAAATTTCATTGAATAAAATTCCTTCTTCCAAAACCAGACAGGGGGGAAAAAACTTTTTAAAAAGTCTCTATTCCAGCAGGGCCACAGTGGGAAAGTTGTAAGGTCTCTGATATTCCTTGTCAATGCCCTTTCACACCCATTCCCAACAGCCTTTTTCTGCTTTAAGAAGCTCAATGGTAGATATACTTAGTGGCCCTCTTGCTGTACATGTAGCCCAAGAGTTGTCACTATAAGGGCTCCAGGTATCTGACATTCTCTGGCTTTGCTGGACTTTCACAAACCAGCCCTTGGGGTTGCACTGTAGGTAAAAATGAACCCAGGAGAACCTATAAGGAGCTTTCTCAATTCAGTTGACAAAGAGAAAGCACTTTATTCTACCAGAACATATAGAGATCTGGCAGCTGGCATGAAAAGAAATGGGCACTTTCAGGTTCCTACACTTCACTCAGCCTACAAATCCCTTGAAGATCCCTAGTCTCTCCTCACCTTTAGTTTATCCACCTCTTAATTTTTTATGAGTTCTTTTTAGATTTCACTTGATACTCATTTCAACTATTCACCCCTGTAAAAATGTTTGTGTGGCGTTAGCTGGGGAGAGGGATCAGAATGCGGAGTAGGGTGGAATAGTTACATTGAAACATGTATTAATTCATTTCACATATAAGCACATGCCAGGCCCTATGCCCAGCACTGGATTTACAACAATGAGTAAAATGCATGGCCTCAGGACATTAGGGAGCCTGTGACAAAAAACATATATATCTAATTTCAAAATTATGAAAAATGCTGTGACATTACCCAAAAGGATACTGTGATAGAGAGTAACAGGGAAGAACCTACCTAGAGTGGTGGCCGGAGGTACTGTCTGAGAAGGGAGGGTAACAATCACACTGAGACTGGGAGACTGGAAAGGAGCAGGCATGGGAGACCTGGAGAGCCCTTTCTAGGCAGAGGAAACACCTCCAAATGTACAGGAAAGAGGAAATGGATAAAAGATCTGTGTCTCTGGAATAGGGTGTGCAAGAGAGAATGGCTTTAGACAGGAGGGAGAGGTAGGCAGCAGCCAGTCCATGCAGAGTCTGTAATGAAATATCAGTAACAACAATGATAGCTAACATATATTTTGTACTTACTATATGCTAGCATTGCTCTAAGCACTTTACATTTATTAGCTCATTTAACACAACAACCCTATGTGGTGGGTTTCACAGATGAGGAAACTGAAGCACAAAGATAGTAAATAATTTGCCTATGTTCATGTACCTAGAAAATGGTGGGGCCATCTAAGTAATATGTGTGTTCTTAACCCATTTGTCATCCTGCCAGGATTTTTATTCCAAGTAATTCATGGAAGGTTTTCTGATCATTTTGGGAAATGGATTATAGAGGGTAAGAATGGAAGTGGTGAGGCTATTAGGAGGCCATTGCAGTGGTCCATAAGAGAGATGGTAGTGCAGTTGGAGAGAAGCTGACAGGCTGAGTTTCGTTTTGGAGGCAGAATATGTATGAGACAGATACACAGAATGAGGGCTTCCATAGGTGCCTGTCCTCCACTTCTCATTGATGGTCCTGGGCAGTTTCATGCCAAAAATGAAATAAGGCTTAAAAATATTAAAATAGGGTCCTTTCTGAAAAGCAGCAAGAGAACAGTAGTGGAGCAAAAGAAATGGACCTTCTGCAAGTTCAGCTACTGTGGAGGGGACCTCCACTAACTGCTGGATATGTCCTACGAGTATCTGATACAGCTGTACAGTGCATGGCAGCACCAGTGCCAGCAGCTGAACAGGACTTGCTGCCCAGGTGGCACAAGGCCAAGAAGGAGGTGCTACCCATGGAGAAGCCGGAAGTGGTGAAGACACACTGGCGGGACACGATCATCCTGCCTGAGATGGTAGACGGTATGTTGGCCGTCTACAAAGGCAAGACCTTCAACCACATGGAAATCAAGCCCAAGACAATCAGCCATTACCTGGGTGAGTTCTGCATCACCTACAAGCCTGGCATCGGGGCCACCTACTCCTTCTGCTTCACTGCCCTCCAGTAGCCCTGCCCAACCAATAGAGGCATAGACTTCTCAGTTAAAAAAAAAATTAAAATGGAACGTTAACTTTCCTCACGTTTACAGGAATGTCAATATCATATCTAGCCAAAATAGATGTGTAAGATTACACATCCAGACAAGTGAATGGGTCCCTGGAAAACTTTTAAGCTTGTGCTTTTCTAAACAGGATTCACATACTCTCGAGATACGCAGTCTTGTGCCATGAGGTCAAAGGATAACTGCTTGGGGAGCTCTGAAGAGATGACTCAGTTAGGGATCAGTTATTAAGTAATTGCTCGGAATTATCACCTTGCCCCATTATTTGGAAGATTTAACGCACTGAGTACCCAATTTGTGGCTTCCCTACAAGACCCTCCCTGCCATACCCTCTGCCATTTCTGTTACGGAGGATGTCTCATGAGATGTAAGAACTTCCTCCTGTGGGAGTGTCAGACCCCAGTGACTCTGGGAACTAGCATGAACCCTAAGAAAGCCAGCTAGGGATCCTGGGGAGCTCTAAAGTGAAAAAGAAGGACTTTTGTTTTTATTTGTTTTTATTTTATTTGTTATATATGTATGTATGTATTAATCTTATGGGTATAGCTTGATGAATAGAACACAAATGTTCAAGCTATAACATATTTCCAGATATAACAGCATCCCAGAAGGCCTCCTCATGCCCCTTCCCAGTCAGTGTCCCCCACACTGAGATAACCACTATTCTGACTTCCATCACCATATATTAGGTCTGCTTGTTTTTGAGCTTCACATAAGCTGAATTATACAACATCTACCCTTTCGTCTGGCTTCTTTTGCTCAACATAGTATATGAAATTCATCCATGTCATTGTGTAACAATGATTCTTTTTTATTCTTGTACAGAATTCCATTGTAATGACTCTACCACACTTTCATTCTTTTAAAACAAATCAAGTTCAGAAGTACTAGGGAACTCCAATGTTAAGACCATGAAAAAAAGATAAAGAGCCACAAAATCCATAGTTTTTGCATTATATAATCCCAAAGTAAATAGAGGCAGATTATAATTAATTATATAATTGCCACAGTATATAATTGTTTTTCAAATTCTTACCCCCCATTATAAAAAAAGGATTTGGGCCACATACAGTTTTGTTTTTTAAAACTTTTTTAAAAACTTTATTTTTAGAGAATTTTAGACTACAGAAAAGTTACATCAAAATATAAGGGACTCCCATATACCCCACCCCCCCTCACATTTTTCCCTATTAATAACATCTTATATTACTATGGTACAGTTGTTACAATTGAACAAATATTGAAACATAACTGCTAGCCATGCACATAACAGTTTTAAAGGTAGATGGTCTGGTGGAGTCCTAAACTTATAAGAAACAGGTTTGATTACACTAGTCACTTTGGTATGGCAGTGGACAAGTCCATTTAAAGGAAATGGGACATATTCTATATTTAGAAAACCAATTCCAACTATTAAATAAAACTTTACTGGATTCTTGGTACCCACTCTGAACAATGTCAGTTCTTCATGGAATTGTGTCCTGACCTTGAGTGATATTACCAAAAATAAGATTTTTCTCTTAAAGATTATGGTCTATTAATAAAAATTGAAAATGAAAATTACATGGAAATTACTTTTGTCTTTTTTTAATCTTTAACATTAATAGAGTATTTGAAAACTTTGTAGGCTTTTTTTTTTAGAGAACTACCAACCAGGGAAACTTTGATGTGACACTGTGCTGAATAAAAACTAAAATGCTTAACCAGCACATGACCATGGAAAATTTGTCTATTATTACAAAATAGGAGACAAAAGAACTTCCATAAAATCAGTTTAGTTTTGGCCAGCTGGTTATTGTCAATTATTAAAGAAACCAGACAGAGAGCCCCTGCCTTAAAACTTCCTTCCCAGCAGGAATTCTTTTGACAATGACTTCTGTTCAGTGTTTTCCTGTCACTATTCTTTTTTTTTTTAAGCATCATTGAAGTGAAGAATTGTTTTGTGTTTATATATTTTGAAATGATCTTACCTCACATTAATTTTAATATTATACTTCTAATTTCAAGGATTAACATTTTTATCTTGTTTCTCTTGATTATATAATTAATGTGCATACTGCATGTAGATCAGAAACCAAAATTTGATTTGAAGGTGAAGGTTGTTTCCAAATGCTTTTTAGGTTTAGGAAATCTGCTCGCTTCTCATTGTCTGAATCATATTTATCTTGTTTCTGTTATTGTCATTTTTATGTTTATAGTTTGGTTTGTGTTTTTTTTTAAGAAGTTTTAGATTACATAAATGTTACATCAGAAATATAGGGGATTCCCATATATCCCCCACACACACACACTTTCCTCCATTAACAACATCCCTCCTTAGTGTGGTACATTTGTTACAATTGATGAACATATTGAAGCATTGCTTCTAAGCATGGTCTATAGTTTACATTATGGTTTACACTTTGCCCCACACAATTTTATAGGTTTTGATAGGTCATTGCAATGTCATGCAGAACAATTCCAATGTCCCCAAAATGCCCCCCAAGTTCCACCTATTCTTCCCTCTCCCTTTCCCCAGAACCTCTGGTGACCACTATCTTTATATCAGTGTTACAAGTTCTTCCATTACTAGAATAATAATGTCTACCATGGTCCATCGTTGCATTCCCCACATAGGTTTGATCACTCCTCAATCTTGAGGATTTGGGGATGTTGATGCCCACTTCCAGTTGAGACAAGGCTTAGATTCCATGGGGCACAAGAATAGAACTGACTTACTTACAGTTGTAGATACTCTGTTTTTTGGGATGGGTGTTGTCCATCATCATCCTTTTGTTAGTTGTCCTGGGTGAGTCTGATGAACTAGAGAGTAGATTCAGTACTCAACCGGCATATGAACAGACTGAAGATTTAAGTCTCTGGGACATATATTTAATGGTTATATTGCTAATTATAGGTTTAAATATAAGGGGCAGAAGAGCCAAGAGTAGGGAAATTATAAATGAGTCCAACTCTATTACATTAGGGAGCATATTCTCCAAAGTAAGGCCCACTGACAAGGTGTCAAATTCCTGAGATTGTCTGCCCTGTCTATAGTGTCTAGATGTCTCTAGAGCCCTCAGGAGCACCCCTGCTTGAGGCACTGTTTACTGTGGCAGTCAGTGAGATCCTCCTGAGATGTGCATAAGTGTAACCTCTGAAATGACCTCTGTATTAGTCAGCCAAAGGGGTCTGATGCAAAATACCAGAAGTCAGTTGGTCTTTATAAAGGGTATTTATTTGGGGTAGAAGTCCGCAGTTAACAGGCCATAAAGCATAAGTTTCTTGCCTCACCCAAGTCCATTGCCACATGTTGGAGCAAGACAGCTGCTGACATTTGCCAGTGTTCAGGCTTCTTGGGTTCCTCTCTTCCCGGGGCTGCGTTTCTCTCCAGGCTTAGCTCCTGTTTCCTCCACAAGGTCAGCTATAGACTATGAGGCTCTCTAGGCTTTGCTTCTCTCCACAAGGCCAGCTGTGAACTCTCAGGCAAATGGCTCGTCTCTATTCCGGGTCCTTCTCTTCTTCCTCACCAGAACTCCAACATCAAAACTGTTCCAACTCTGTTCTTTGTCATGCCTTTTATATTTGATTCCTGCCCCACCAAGGGGTGGGGCTCAATGCCCTACTGATGTGGCCCAGTCAACGCCCTAATCATAACTTAATCATGCTCAGATTAGCAGACCAATTTACAAGCATGATCCAATATCTATTTTTGGAATTCATAATTACATCAAACTGCCAAACTGCAACAACCTCCCAACTCACTTTGAAATCTCTTAGCCATAAAAACTCATTTGCATTTAATAATTCCCCTTTTTGTCCAAGGTCTTTTTCCAAATGCATCACTAGTTGGTGTTTGGTAATAATCCTTCAGTATCAAGGAGGTTCATCCCCGGGAGTCATGTCCCACACAGGGCCAGGGGTGGGGGGTGGGGGCAGCGGCAAAGCAGTGAGCTTATATGCTGAGTTTGGCTCAGAGAGAAGCCACATTTGAGCAACAAGGAGGCTTTCAGGAGGTAACTCTTGAGCAATATATATTACTAGGCTGAGTTTCAATTTCACAAGAACAAGGTTCATAAGTACAAGCATCAATATCAAGGGCCTGGCGTAATGGTCTGTCCTCCTTGGCTAGGCACTGTCCATGTACTCTACAGATTTTTACCACTTTATGAGAGAATGTAAGGACTCCCCAGGATGGGAATTCAATATTACATCAGTTATTGTGGGGGTCCACTCACCAAGACAACACCCCATGACCACATGAACACATTCATATTCCATAGAGGCATGCCCCAGGTACACTCCTCCCCACACATCCGCCTCCACTGACACCCCGCACCAGTGATCCTCTCCTGCCACAGTTGCAATCCTTCTACAATCCAAAACCTACCCAAAAAAACAATTTTTTTTCTTAAAAAACCTACCCAAAAATAAAGCCAAGAAAAACTTCTTTGCTTTGTACCTTTCATTACCATAAGATCTGTTATCTTTTATGTATATGGACCATTTCTTCTGTATGTTCCCCTAGTGTCTTTTTTTTTTCACTTTATTTTCACAGAAGCTTTAAGTTACAGAAAAGTCACAGAAAATATAGGGGATTCCCATATACCCCACCCCATCTCACACTTTCCCCTATTAATAACATCTAACATGAGTATAATATATTTGTTACAATTGGTGAACAAATATTGAAACATTGCTACTAACTATGGTCAATGGTTTACATTATGGTTTACATTTTGTACTGTACACTTTTATAGGTTTTGAGAGAATGTTTAATGGTCTGTATCTGTCATTGCAAATTCACGCAGAACAGTCCCAATGTCTTATGTCCCACCTTTTCTTTCCTCCCCCTCCTCTCAAAACCTATGGTAACCACTAAGTTTCAATTATTGAAGAATAAGTTTCATAGTTACATGCATTAACATTGAGGGCTTGACACATGGGTCTGTTTTCTTTTATTAGACACTGCCTATGTACTTTACAGATTCTTGCCCCTCTGAGAACATAGCAGACTTCCCAGGATGGGAGTTTAATAAATTCTTTATAGCTTGTTTTTAATTCAATGAAGTAAAAAATGATCTTGACCTTTGGAAAAAAATTTTAACATTCAAAGAGAAGGAGGATATTATTTATTTGGCCAAAACAAATGTTTATTAATTGATATGTTTTTCTTTCAGCTTTCCTACAAGGGTCATTTTAAGATTTAGATAATCTTAGGGACACCAAGTATTTACAACTCTTCTTAATTATATCCCTTTCTTCATAGGGGACCATTTGCCCAAATCTTTGGAAGGATTATTTATCTATGAAGAAGAAGGTTCTGGAGTTCCAGGTTCTAGTAGGAAAGGAAATGATGCCATCGTGGTAGAACAGTGGACCATTATTGAGGTGATCTGCAGTTGGCTTACAATTTTGCTGTACTTTAATATTTCGTTTTACATGTCCAAGATCTTCATTGCCTGATACCTGCAGTATCTTTAAACACATATTTGTTCAGTGTTTGGATTTCCTCAGAAATGTGTGAACAAACTTCTTTTAGAATTGTAAAGAAGTGATTTGCTTTACCCAATGTTAAACTTTTTTATAAGATAGCAAAATATTTATCTGTGCATGAACAGCAGTAGACTTTCAAAGACTTGGCATTCTAATCCTAAACAAAGTCCCCTGGCACTGAGATTCTCTTTACTTGATGCCATGGCAACTGGTTGAAAGTGAAAAAAAAATTCAATCAACTACTGTTTTATCTCCAGGCAACCAATGTGCCTGACTTTTTTTTTAACCTATGAATTGACTTTGGAAGGCAAAAATATCCAAAAGGTGTTCTCTCTCTTACCAGGCCAAATATATACACACAACATTGTCCTTCATAATCAGAGATGACATTCTGCTGATGTTGTGTCACTGAATGGACTGACCTAGAGGTGTACAGACTGAATTCAGATGTATTATGTTGTGTGCATGAGGCCTTCGATGACAGGCTGTTCATGGCCACTTTTTGCCTTTCTGGCCTAACAAAGGTTAGAGAGACATGGCCCATTTTCAGAGAAACTAGGAAACTCATTGAGGAAAACAAAGAAAAAAGGATATGGGGGAAGAGGTAGAGTTCCAAGTAAAAATCTTCAATTGCAAATGAGTAAAAGACACTGAAGAGATTCTGCGCATCTAAGCTCCTCTTGCCTTCACTACCCAATTCTTGCTTCCCATTCTTGTCTTCACTTCTCAGTCCCTAGGCCAGTGGTTCTTAAAATGTGGTCTGTAAATTTCTCGGATCCAAATCATCTGGAGAGCTTTATAAAAAAATTCAGATTCCTAGGCCCTCCTACCTTAAAGTTCAAAAACCACTCCCCTAACCAGATTTATGGAAGACACAAACTCTAAAGAATCAAATGGAAATTTCTCTTCACCCTGATCCCCAGTGTTTCTACCTTGGCTCATGGTTACAAGGCAGTAGGTAGCAGAAAATGCAGCACAGGAGGACAGCAGCCTGGTGGAATTGTACTTAATGGAGAATGAATGCCCCTTATAATAAATACCATCACCATTTATTCCAATGACTTGTGTAGCTGGTTGTCTTTGCCATTAGACCCTGACTCTTATGCTTATTCATGCAGGGCTGTGAAATCAAAACAGATTATGGCCCTCTGCTGCACACTCTGGCCGAGTTTGGATGGCTTCTGACGAGCGTGATGCCTACACCTATATTGAGGCATGATAGGTAAAGTGAAAGTATTCCTACATATTCTCATTTAATTCTAAAGTATGAATTCATATGTAATACAATTCAACCTAACAAATGGTTATTTAATGCCTGCAAAAAAGCATTTTCACTGAACATCTGACCTGCTTTTGTGGGCCTTGGGGATTGGCATATCTAATCCCTTCACTTTATAGATGTACAAGCTGTTACGTTTCATTCCCAGGGACATGCGAGTTCACATTACACATTGCATTATTGCACCTTCCTGTTTCTAGCTCAACATGCTGGTTGTCGCCTGGAGTGAAGATTGAGTCACTTATAAATCAACAAACATAAAAATGCAGTCCTCTGCTCCTCTACTCAGTAAATTGCAGAACTGCCCGCACCTCAGCACAGAGCCAGGATTGCAATGCAGTAAGGGACTAGCAAGGGCCAGGATGGAGGAGTGCCAGAACTTCTGCCTCTGTGTCTTCTCTCCACTGTGGTGGGTTAGTTTTCCCCTGAACCATGGACTTGTTAGCTGTTTCCATTAAAACAAATACCTACATTAGAACCAAAACACTAACATTTCACAGGTATCAAGTTTTCCTTTTCCTTTTCTCCTTTTACTAACTTTCCCTTTTTCCTTTGAGTTGAGTCGACTTATGTTTTTATTTTTTGAGAGAAAAATTCAGTCATCTGTGTAAAATGCTTTGCTTTCCCTTGAATCCAGAGATATTCCCTATGCCCTCCTTGGCATCTGGAAATTGATTGACTGCCAAGGCTGTCCTCCTGAGCTGGTGACTACCTGCAGAGGACAGCACAGAAACCCCTGTCCTTCCCTTTGAGTAGAGTCAACCAAAGTTTATCATTCTGAGTAGCTGTCAACTGTAGGTAAAGAGAGGTACTCCTCCTTCCTTAGTCACATCCATCCTCCTTACCTTCTCTAGTCTTTCCAATTCAGCATCTTGTCCTGTCCAGTCTCCTGATGTTCCCATAAACTTTAAAAACACGTGCAGCAATGGAAATACAGAGTGTAAATAGAGTGTAAACAGAGTGTAAATAGAGAGTAGAGAAGGGGTTCTTAACCTTTTTTGTTCGAGGGACCCCTTTGCTAGTCAGGTGAAAACCACGGACCCCTTAATAAGTCCACACTATACTGTGTATTATTTAATACATATATCACACCCACACCAACACATCCTCACAAGAATAATGTTTTTTATTTTATTTCAATTCAAGCTCACAGACCCCTGGTTAAGAACCCCTGGAGCAGAGTGTAAATACAGAGTGTAAATTTCACTCTGTAAATACAAAGTGAAGATACTCAAGCTTAAAGGACAAAAAATGAGGGATTAGAAGTTAGCAAAGCTATTCATCTGCTTTTCTTCTCAGAGTTCTATAGGTAACTGATCTCAAAATGTGAAAAGCACTCCCCTGAAGCATTTTTTCCCAACTACTAAACTGTGACATACATACCTGGCAGTTCACAGCATTTCTTAAGATTTGGTCTTCAGACCAGGCAATATAAATCACCCAAGGAGCCTATGAAGCACAGATGTTGGGCCCTCCCACAGTCAAACACAATAAGAAGCTTTGAGGGTGGAACCCATGAATCTGCATTTCCACAAGTTCCTGAAACAAAGTAAACTTCAAGAAATGCCTTTTCCTTGCCTTCCTACCCTTCCCATCCTTCCCAGTGAAAAATACATTTATTTCTGTTCTTGAGTCTAAATATTTCTTAAAGTAATATGAATGATGGGGCACTAGATAAGGCATCAAGCCCACTGGGCTTCATGCTGAGCCACAGAACATGGGGCTGGAGGTTCTTCAGCCTCTTCTGCATGGGTTTAGGATTTTGGGGGAACTGGGACAGGACTGAGGTTAAAGGTGAGAATAGAGAGGCCCCAGGTAAATTGTGAAAGGAAAGGAGGTGCAGGCTGGAGCCAGGCTTGACATGACCCCTTTGTCCTGTATGTCAAGTTGCATAAGGTGACAGGCTCTTCTGAGTGATTATGAGATCTGCTGGCATGAGGAATGACTGTATTTTGGTTTTGGAGGAAAAAGTAGGGAGGGAGACACAATACCTCACTACCTTTCCAGTGTCTCCCACACCTCTAGTAGTCACCGAGGCATTGTAGAGTCATAGAAATCTTCTTTGTGGAGGCTTATCTTTATGTGCAATTAAAATAGCAAAGGAGGGGCCGGCTAGATAGCTCAGTGGATAAGAGCTCCAGTGTACCACATGGGAGGCCCCGGGTTCGGTTCCCAGGGACCTCTCCAAGCAGGCAGACGGCCTTGAGAAAGGCAAGCTGCCACGAGCAGGGGCATAGCAAAGTCACCCCGTGAAACACGGACCTGCCGCCTGCGAAGCGCGAAGCCGGGCAGCCCACAAAACATGGAGCACTGCTGCCCGCAAAACATGGAGCAGAGCCACCCGTGAAAATGGAATGGAGCCACCCACGAGCAGAGCGAGCTGCCTCTGCGAAGGACCGACTCGGCGCGTCGCCGCAAAGATGGGGGAAGACAACAAGCAGACATAGAAGAACACAGAAGAATGGACACACAGCAAGAGCAAGCAGAAAGGTGGGGGGGGGGCAGGATATGTAACCAAAAATAAATAAATAAATAAAAATAAAAATAAAATAGCAAAGGAGCTAATGGCTTGTTTGCTTATTAAATTATTGTTTGTAACAGCAAAAAATTAGACACAGAATAAATGTTTATCAATGAGAGACTGGTTAAATAAATTGTAGACTACTCATGCAATAGAATAGTATTTAGCTGATGAAAAAGAAAGTGCAGATCTATATATGTACTCTCATAGGACCTTTTCTGGGATAATTCTTACAATTTTAAAGTGATTTTTCAGGACAATATTATAGTACAATTTTTTTAAATTAATTTTTTATTTATTTTTTATATATATATATACATTTTTAGGATACATTGATTACACAAATGTTACACAGAGATTCCAGGAGTACCCATATGCCACCCCCCCACCCCTCCCACAACCCCCCACATGCACATCCCTAAGTGTGGCACAATTTTTAAAGCATATACAGTTTGAATATATCTAGCAAAACTCTGAAAAGCATAAAGCAAATTCTAAGCTGTGGTTACCTCTTGGGTTTGTAGGTTGGAAGAGGGGAAAGTGGGGACTTATGTTTTGTCTTTTATAATTTTTTATTTGATTTTTTATAAGGAATATGTGCTTATTCTATTAATTTTTTAAATCAATTTTAAAAAGCAAAAGACCAATCAATTAAAAAGACACAGGAGCTACATATGATATCTTCCCTGAGGGAACTTGTGATATGATGAGGTTTACAAGTGCACTGGATGATTTAATACAATACCTAATCTGGAGCTTGCATTCTGGTTGGAGCAGGTCAAGCTTATGTGCTGTAATATAGTACAGTAACTAATCAAAGGCTAAATGAAGTGCTTTATTCCACAGGTTCTTTATTAAAAAGAAGAGAGATGATAGGCTCTCAAAATTAGAAGCCATCTTCAAATAGTAATGAGAATTAAGGGCAGTAGCATCATTTAACAGATACCCATTTAGGAATTTGCTATTGAACCTTGTTTTAGTTTGCTTAAGGCTGCTGGGAGCAATGTACCAAAACTAGGTTGGCTTTTTTAATGGGAATTTATTAGGTTAAAAGCTTACTGTTCTGAGGCTGTGAAAATGTCTAACCCAAGGCATCATCAAGAGATGCTGGTAGGCAGCTCCGCCTGCAGGCAGGAACCTCCGTGAGCTGCCCCCCTCCCAGCCAGACTCTCTGAAGCTCTGTGGAGCTTCCTTACAGCACCCCCTCTGTCCGCCCCAACTAGGCTTAGCCCGGGGTTCCTTTTCCCACAGCCTGGATTTCTCCCACCCTGATCCTCTTGGCTGAAAGTTCCATAAATAGGGATTGTCTGCAAATGGCCCTTGGGTTTGGTCCAGAAGCTGCTGGCACATTGGAGAGGGCCTCTGCAGCCTGTGACCCACCCCTGTGGGGACCACTTGAAAGCCAGCCCCACCGAGAAGGCCCCAACCAGTATGCCGCCTTCCTCACCACTGAGCCTTGAGCAGTTCATCCAGATCCAGAAGAACAAGGCTGCGGCCCTGCTGACACTGGCAGCCGGCAATGTGCCAGTGGGTTTTGGTGAGAGCTGGAAGAAGCAACTCAGCAGAGAGTTCGGGAAACCTTATTTCATAAAGTTAATGGGATTTGTTTCGGAGGAAAGACCACATTACACTGTTTATCCCCCCACACCAAATCTTCATGTGGACCCAGATGTGTGATGTAAGAGATGTGAAGGTTGTCATACTTGGACAGGATCCATATCATGGACCCAATCAAGCTCATGGGCTCTGCTTTAGTGTTCAAAGACCTGTTCCACCTCCACCCAGTCTGGAAAACATTTATAAAGAGCTGTCTACAGAAATAGATGGTTTTGTTCATTCTGGTCATGGAGATTTATCTGGGTGGGCCAAACAAGGTGTTCTCCTCAATGCTGCCCTCGCTGTTCAGGCGCATCAAGCCAATTCTCATAAGGGTAAAGGTTGGGAACAATTTGCTGATGCAGTTGTGTCCTGGTTAAGTGAGAACCTGAATGGGCTTGTCTTCCTATTCTGGGGCTCTTATGCTCAGAAAAAAGGCAGTGCCATTGGTAGGAAGCATCACCACATGTTGCAGATGGCTCATCCCTCCCCGTTGTCGGTGTACGGAGGATTCTATGGATGTAGACATTTTTCTAAAACCAATGAGTTGCTGCAGAAGTCTGGCAAGAAGCTTGTCAACTGGAAGGAGCTGTGATCCTGAGCTAAGAGGGATAGTTTCCATTGATATTTTTTGAGAAGCTGCTTTTGAACTATTCATCAGTTGTGAAGTTGAACTGAAAAAATAATTTCTCTAGTAATTTTTAACTGCACTGCATAAGGGGAAGCTGCTCTAATAACACAGCCATGAGCAGCTGCCCAGGAATGGCAGCTCTCTCCAGCCAGAAACACAAAGACTGGCCCTGTGGCTGGTGAGCTTTCTTTGCAGCGTGGTCTTGGCCTAGAATATGCTGCCAGAGAAACTTCTGAGAAGTCAAATACTGGGTCAAATACTCTTCTTTTCAGCCTTCCTCATCTCTCTTGCCTTTAGGGTAAGGAAAGGAAGATATGCACCTTTTTAGTACAGCCACAGTTGGTTCCTGCTGCTACTTATTTTTCCCTGGTAGATAAGGTGTTTGGTGCCCAGTCCTGCCTTACACTCTCAGCAGGTACACTGTCCCCATGACCTTGAGGAGAGAGAGAGGGCATTTTCCAAGTTTTCAGAAATCTGTCCCAGAAATTAGGGATCAATTTCTTGATTGTAATAGAGGTGAAAGTTACAAAGGGATAATGCTTGGTGAGTCTTAGCAGATGGGCAGCCACCAAGAGAAATGAGGTAGGTCTTGTTTATACTTATTCTTTGGGTGTTGCTTGGAATAAATGGTGGAAATTGAACAAGGAAGAAGAGAAAGGTTGTTGTTTTTTCTAATGTAGGGGTTGATGCTTTTTTTCCTATGTTTATACTGAGTTAGAGTATAGACTGTCGTGCAGGTTTTTATGGTTTGCAATCAGTTTGGGACATTTTTTTCAACAACACTGGAGAATTTTACTTTTTAAAAAGATATTTATGTTTTTATCTTTTGTTTAAGAGACAACCTTTATTAGGTCTGCACCTCCATCCTTGATCTTGTTAGAGATGCTATTTTGCTGTTAACTGGGTTATAGTGTTAACCCTGCCATGAGTTTGGTAATAAAAGATTGTTGACATTAAAAAAAAAAAAAAGAGAGAGAGAGATGCTGTCTCACCAAGTTGCAGCTGTGGACAATCAGGCACATGGCAGGGCACAATGCCCATCTCTCTCTCTCCTCTGGGCCTCGTTGTTAGTTCTGCTTTGGGCTGCTTCATCCATGGCTTTTCTCTCTCCCAGGTTCCTCCCTGAGCTCCTGGATTCCTTCTCTCCATCTCTGTGGCTTTCTTTCTATGTCTGTGGTTTTCCAGTCCTCCATTTATAAAGGATTCCAATAAAATGACTAAGACCCACCCTGGGTCCCTCAGTCTAATCAAAGGTCCTTAACCAAAGCAATCTAGTCTAAAGTGATCTAATCAAAGGTCACTTGACTGAATCTAATCAAAATGTCACATCTACAGTGAATTTACAGGCACAGGAATAGGTTGACTTTAAGAACAGGGTTTTCTGGATCCACAAAAGATTCAAACCAGCACAACCCTATGAAGAGAGGAGAGTAGAAAAAAGTATCTTCACAGTAATTGGCCTTATGTAACAAGGCACAAGAGAACACACAGAATTTTATTTGTAGGCAGGGACATTGTGCAATGTTGATGCTTATTTTGATCCTTCCAAGAGTCTGCAATTTAGACAATAGAGGATGAAGTTAAAGGTTCATGGTTGTTACCTAGTAACAAGGATTGTTGATAAAACTCTGCCTTTGTATTCTTGTCCAATGATGCTATCATATATATATATGATCATGTACCCACAAAGATACTAATCACTGTTAGCCATGTTGTCTTCGTTTGCCAAAGGCTGCCAATGTAAAAATACCAGAAATGGGTTGGCTTTTATAAGGGGGATTTATGTGGAGTAAAAACTTATAGTTCCAAGACTGCAAAAATGTCCAAATCAAGGCATCATCAGATATACTTTCTCACCAAAGATTGGTTGCTAACAGATCCTGGAGTCCTTCGATGCATTGAGGCAAGATGGTGGGTCTGCGGGTCTCTCTCTACTTTCTCCCAGAGCTCAGCTATGGATGATCAGGCATCTCTCCCTGGGCCTCATCTTCTTAAGACTCTTGGAACTTCTCTGTCTTTCTGCAGAGACCTGGAGTCCCCTCTCTCACATGACTGGGTCAGAATGTCAGAGCTCCCTTTTCTGTGTGTCTCTCTATGTGTTCTCAATTTACGTAAAACCCAGCAGGAAGGTAGAGACCAACCTGAGTCATGCCTCAGTCCAAACAAAAGTGAGCTAATCAAGTGATCTAATCAAGGTCCCTTAACTAAATCTAATGGAATCAAATGGTCTCACATCCACAAGAATGGATTCGTTAAAAAACATAATCTTTTCTGGGAGTCACGAAATTCGAACAGTCACATATGTCACCTCTAAATACATAGGAAAATTTTATATACAGTTCATCTTGGTCAAAATGGAGGAAAGAGCCTAAAAAATATTAGTCGAAACTAGAAGAATGGTTAAGAGCCAGGTTTTGAAACTAAACAGATCTCATTTTAATTATAGTTTCACCATTTACTAGCTGTGTGACCTTGGGCAAATCACCTACCCTCTCAGTTTTTTCTTCTGGAATACTGGGTAATAATATCAACTTCAATGGATTGTTGTGAAGATTGTGAGAGAATATATGAAAAGTACCCATGCAGGGCTGGTGCATACTAGACTAATAAATTAAAGCTATTATTATAAGACCTAATCCTCTGGCAGAACCAAAGTCCCTACCTAATATGTTGAACCCAGTTGTCACATGATCACTTGGTATGTCCAAAATCAAGATATTTAGGAAAATGTAAATATTGTAGTTCACTATATTTGAAATCAGCAATAAGCATTACTAGCCGATAAAAGCAATAAAAACAAATGACTAGACTATAAAGATGCATGCTTCCATGTACACTCATATCCAGAAAAATGAATGTCTTCATCTTTCTTTTGAGGCCCTCATGTCTGAAAATATAACTTAGAACCACTGACAATAAAGATTTTCTTCCTTAAATACTTTTGTCTCATCTACAACAATAGCCTCTTAAACAATTTAAACTTTTTCCTACTCTTCAATCATCTAAGACATACTTGAATGGTCTATATACATAAAATGTTTTTTTTCCCTCATCTCCTTCTATACTCAAATATACTATTACCAAATTGCATAAAGATTTTTTTTTCTAGTGTGTCTTTAAGTTAAGGTTGTTGCTTCATTATTCTATATGATATCACATCACCAAGGTTTAAAGCTGGTTTACCATGGAAACATGATGTTGTAATCTGTTGTCACTACATTTTCCCAAGCATATTGTTGTCAGCCCTGAAAACCTGCCAGAATCCCCCTTAATCATTATCACTATGATTATACAA
>PVKH010007963.1:0-14491 GCA_004027955.1 Chaetophractus vellerosus | reverse complement strand
CAAAAATGTAGTCTCAATGACATTTTAAAATAATTTGAGCTTAATAAAAATAAAATTGCAGCATATCAAAATCTGTTAAGATATAACTTAAGTAATGGAATTTTTAGCATTTTAGCATTAAATGCTTATATTAGGAAAAGAATAAAGATATCAAATTAATTAAACTTCCACCTTTAAAAAAATAAAGAGAAGAGCAAATAAAACCCAAAGGAAGCAGAAGAAAGGAAATAATAATTAGAGCAGGCATCAAGGAAATTGAAAACAGAAAACCGACAGAGAAAAATAAATGAAACAAAAACCTGATTTTTGAAAAGTTCAATATGATTTAATTTCTAGCCAGGTAGCCCAAGAAAAAGAAGTGAAAACACAAATTACAAATATCAGAAATGAAACGAGGACATCACTGACCCTAAAGTCATTTAAAAAATAATAAGAGAATACCATGAACAACTCTATGCCCCTAAATTCTACAACTTAGATGAAATGGACCATATTCCATGAAAGACATAAACAACTAAAACTGACTGAAGGAGAACTAGATAAGACAAATAGTCCTATATCTATTTTAAAAATGAAATCGTAATTATAAACCTCCAAAAAAGAAACTCCAGGGATGAGTTAATTGGTGAAATTCCTTAAACGAAAGCATTTAAGGAAGATATAAAACCAATTCTACATAATCCCTTCCAAAAAAAAAAAAGACAACTAAAGACTATGGAACACATCCCAATTCATTCAAATAGGCAAGCATATCAATAATTGTCAAAGATAAAATAAAATAAAATAAAATTACAGACTAATATCTCTTATGAACACAGACTCAAAAAGTGTAAAAATCAAATCCAGCAATATATTAAAAAGATAGTGAATTGTGACTGAGTGGGGTTTATCTCAAGAATCCATGCAAAAATCAATCAATGTAATTAATCATATTAAGAGATGAAAGAAAAAAACTGTGCACACATCTCAAAAATTTTTCAAAAGGAGCATTTGATAAAAACTCATATCCATTCATGATGAAAATATCAGCAAAATAGGAATAGAAGGGAACATCTTCAATCTGATAAAGGGCATTTATTAAAAATGTATAACTAGGGAAGCAGGTGTGGCGTATGTGGTAGAGCGCTTGCTTCCCACATGGGAGATCACAGGTTTGGTTCCCAGTGCCTCCTAAAACAAAACAAAAAACAAGCAAAACAAATGAAAAAAATCAACTCAGGGGAGCCAATGTGGCTCAGTGGTTGAGCTCTGGCTTCCCACATATGAGGTCCCAGGTTCAATCCCCGGCCCCTGGGACCTCAAGAGAAAAGAAAAATCTACAGCTAACATCCTACTGAATAGTGAAAACTGGATGCTTCACTCATGAGATTGGAAAAAAGTCAAGAATTTCTTCTCTTACCACCACTACTATTCAACATCATACTGGAAGTCTTAGCCTGTGCAGTAAACAAGAAAGAGAAATAAAAATCATAGAGAACTGAAAGGGGAAAAAAATGTCTCTTTTCACAAACAACATGCTTTTATACACAGAAAATGCTGAAGAATCTGTAAAAGTGCTTCTAGAAATGATGAATAAATTTAGCAAAGTTGTAAGAGGCTAGGGCAATGTACAAAAATAAACTGCATTTCTATATCCTGGCAATGGGCAAGTAAAATTTAAATTTTCAAGTGTCAATTACAATGGCACCAAAAAATGAAATTCTTAGCATAAATCTAACAAAATATATTCAAAAATATATGCCCAAATCTACAAAACACAGGTGAGGCAATTTTTTTAAAAAAACTAAATAAATGGAAAGCTATATCATGTTCATGGATTGAAAGAATCAAAAATGTTAATATAGAATTCTCCCAAAATTGGTCCATAGGTTCAATGTAATCCCAGTCAAAATCCCAGAAATATTATTTGTACATATCAATAAGATGATTCCAAAATGTATTTGGAAAGGCAAATCGATTATAAAAGCCAAAATTATTTTGTGAAAGAACAAAATTAGAGGACTCATACTACCTAACTTCAGGTCAACTATAAAACAATCGTAATCAAAACAGTGTGGTGTTGGTGAAAGTATAGACACAATAAATCAACAGAACAGAATATAGAGAACAAAAATACACCCATACAAATTTAGTCAACTGATTTTGAGGAGATGCAATGGCAATTCATTAGAGAAAGGATAGATTTTTTTCAGCAAATGGTTCCAGTACAATTGGTCTTCCATATGCAAAAGGATAAACCTTAACTCATTCTTCATACTTCATATAAAAATTAACTCAGAATGGATCACAGACACAAATGTGAAACATAAACTGTAAAACTTCTAGAAGTAAACATAAGATGAGATCTTTTATCCTTGGGTGAGGCAAAGAATTCTTAGATGCAACATTATAAGCATGATCAATTAAAGAAACTCAGTGATACGAGAATGGAAAGATGAGGCACAGACCCTCAGAAAATATTTCGTATATATATTAGAGGTTTTCTTTTTATATATAGAAGGCACATTAATCCATTAAATTTGAGGACACAGAAAAATATTTCAAACATATATATATATATCCTCTAAAAATTAAACAATATTAAAGAACGGGAGTGGATAAAAGAATGTGGTTAATCCATATAATGAAATACTACTCACCAATAAAAAGGAACAGACTAAAAAGGAACAACAATGGATGAAATTCAAATGATGGAAATAGAGAAAAAAAGATAAGAAAATAAGAAGTTCAAAGATCCAGCATCCAGATAACAGATATGCCGGAAAGAAAGAATGGGAAGAAGAAGAGAGAAGAAAACATTACTGAAATAATTCAAGGAAAAAATTCTGAACTGAAGGAGTTGAGTTTCCAGACTAAAAGAGACACTTGAGTGGTTGAAAATGAGCATATACTACAATACTGGGGATGAAGAAAAGATCCTTCCAAAAACAAAAGAAATTTGATTGCATATGAAAGAACAGGATTCATATGGTTTCAGAATTCTCAATAGCACTACTGGAAGATAAAAGAAGATGGAACAAAGGTTTGAAAATTCTATAAAATTAGTTTAAAATAGAATACTATACTTGGCCCAAAAAATACATATGAAAGTAAAATAAAGTTATTTTCAAACACTGAAGGTCATAAATGTTTTCCCTAATGCACACCCTTCCTATCAAATCTATTGGAAGATATGCTTAACCAAAATGAGGTATAATTCTAGAAAGAGGAAGAAGTGAAATATAGGAAAAAAGAAATCAAATACAAGAGAGAGGCAAGAGAATCTTGAAGAAGATGGTGAAGGGAGACCCCAGAATCACAGATGTGCATTGCAATTGAGAGCAATACATCCCTTTCTCAAGGAGGTAAAATTGATAGGATTCCTGATGTGAATCAGTAATTCGAAAGGAGTTTTATACAACTGGCAGTTTTATTGTGGGTGTCATTAAATTAATAAAGTACATAAAAACAACACATGACAACTTATAATTTCATGAAGAGATATGAAGCAGGAATTGAGGGTGAGATAATATTTTTTTCTTAGCAAACCCTGTAAAATTCATTGACTCTTTAAATTATATACATGTATAACTTTAATTAAAACATAAAAATAAAAGAATTATAGAAATTAAGCAGTTGACATAGCATGAATAGATGTAAGTTGAAGGAAAATAAAATAGGGTAGTAGCTATAGGGACTTTTGGAGTAAAAGAGGAAACAAAAATTTGAAGACTGGAAATTCGAGAGCATATTTTAATGCTGAAAGCAAGAGTCCTGTAGGAAGAAGAGAAGAGGATGAAATAGGCCACAAGGTCCCTGGATTGTAGGAAGGGATTTGACCTGGAACACAGAACATTATAGGGGGAAAACTTCCTCAATTTTCACCAGGCATGAGAAGATGGCATTTGATTGTGGGAAGATAACGGAAGCTTCTAGATGAAAGCTGCAATATTGTTCCATAAAATATGAGAATATTAGAGAGCTTTTTTTAAAGATTTATTTTTATTTATTTATATATCCCCCCTTGCTTCTTGTTCTTGCTGTGTTCATTTGCTTTGTGTTCTTCCGTGTCTGCTTGTCTCCCCCTGCTGCAGCATCCCACTGAGTCAGCTCACTGCGCGGCAGTTTGCTTGCTCTTGGCGGCTTGCCCTGCTCGCGGCGGCTTACCTGCTTGCGGCGGCTTGCCTTCTCGAGGCGGCTTGTCTGCTCGAGGAGGCCCTGGGGCCTCCCATGTGGTAAACCAGAGCCCTACCAATTGAGCCACAGCTGGTTCCCTAGAGAGCTTTTAATAATAAGTCTGGGAATATAAGCTGTATGAGTAAGGAAATAGGACATATGGAGAGAAAAATATCATTGATAATGGACTGTTGCAAGGAAGGTCCTGAGAAAATGAGCTAGGGAAACAGGCAGTTGTGGTCAGAGAGAGGGATGCTCAAATTAGTGCTTTTGGAGGTGGGGCCGTTTCTCATGGTGACACGATCAAGCAGAGCACCCTGGGTATTTGTGGCTGATGGAATGGAAAACATGATCACTAAAGTGGTCAAGGAGCTGTTCAATGGGTCATACACAGGAAGGATGACACTGCCTGGGGAAAAAACGAAAATTGAGTGGTGATGAAGATGATAAAGCCAAATGTCACTGTCCTCAAATGAAGCAATCATTGTTGTGAGGAGACAGAGTTTGGAGTAACTGAATGGCACAAGCCAGAAAGAGTAGGGAGCTTTATGGGAGGGAGGAGCAGAGAACATCTGAAAGTGGAATTAGGGGACAAGAGGAACATTTTCCTCACCTCTCAGCTCTGAGGCAAATCAAGGTTGCGATATCAGCTAGGATTTCCCTTAGTCAGCTGATATTAGTGGCTCAAGTGATTCAGGAAGCAAAGGCAATGAACAGTTAAACAAGCCAAGCAAGAGTCCTCTAGGTGCCTGGAAACACAGCTGGATGCAGTTCTTCAATAAATTGGTCCAGGTTTTGCATCTCTGCAGAGGACTGCAAGCTTCTCCAATATTTCTATATTGTAGTTTTTGCTCATGAGTTTCTCAGGAAGGTGTGGATCTGTTTGCCTCTCCACAACAATAAAAATCCAAGACAGCATCAAAATAAATCCTATGTATTTATCATCAGGCAGGACGTTCTACCTGCCACAATTTCAATGGTTTCCAAGGGTTCTGAATTCCACTTGCTATCTTGCTTAATGAGGAATTATCTTCAGTGTTTGAGGGGAAATTTATGTTCCAAATATGTTTAGATTATTTCTTTTTAAAAAGGCAAAGAAGAGTAACATGTAAATGTCAACTTCTAGTATTATCAGTACTTTTGTGTAATCAAGGAACTCATTGGAAAGGGAAAGAGAACTAAGAATAGGAGCATGTTTGTAAACAAAATGAGTATAATTATAGCAGAAAGTTGGATGAATTTGTGGGAAAGAATCTGTGCATTTATAGGCAAATTAAAGACACTCGTTCTCAGGAGACAAACTCATATTTCCCAAATTCAAGCCATGCAAATCTCCTGGAACTCATCAAGACATCACACCTTATATCTGGTTCTCTCAGGAAAAAGAGCACCAGCCCACCAATCCTACGCCGTTAGTTCTATCTCCTCCCCCAGAGTCACCCTCTGTTCTCTTTGACGGGTCTGCAGCACTAATAGAAATTAGTGGATAATGCCAAAGTACTAAGTTTTACGGGTACTCTGGGTGCATAAAAATGTTCACTTTCCGTGCTTTTGTGAAGAATTAAAAATTGTCTAACATGGAAAATGGAATTCTGCTGATTTTTCCATGTTTGCAAAACCACTTAAGAGAACAAAAATTCCACCTTCCCCAACCCCAGATTTTTCTCTCAAATCCTCACATAAGATTGATGCTCCTGGGCACATAGCCATGTTTATCCTATAGCATTACATGACACCCAGCCCTCGCTAGGCAGTATAACATCTAATCTCAAAGGACACTTGAGTCAACCTGAGAAGCATAGCAATTCATCATACTTTAGTGGCAACTGCCTACGACTATGCCCTAGTAAGTTATTATTAAATATCTCAAATTAGTGAGTCAAAAAATATCCATGCAACATAAATAAAAGCATTTGGCTTTCAAAATGAGGCAGGAATAAAAGTAGCCCAAAAAAAGACTCATGCATTGGTTCAGGCAAATATTACCTCAAACATATGTTCTAACGAAATCTATAGGGAAGAGATATTTTTTATCATTGCACATCAAATATGTGGGGGGGGGAGTGGATATTAGCTAATTGAGAAATGGCTTCATATAGTATACGCATTGCCCTGAGACCAACATATAATCTTATATAAAGGGTCAGAATAGGAACACCAATAAGATACTACATTAAAGGCAAAATGATAGGTAATCTGTGAATAGATAGATGAGTAACTAAAAACTGTAAAAAGAAGAAAATTGTCTATGCTAATGATAATGGTTTTTCTGCACTATAATTACTGAATGCCTTTCTACCATTTGTTTTTATTTCCTTTTGATTCCCATCCTGCTATTCTCTCTAACAACCTAAAAAAACTTTCACCTTCCCTAATGCCATCCTACTGTAAAAATTCCCCATTCTTGCTTACAAAAATACTTTTGGTTCTTTTATATATTGTCTCCCATCTCTTCACTGCATTGCTCAGGATGTGACTGAGCTCAATGTCTGATTTTCCTCCTAAGCCTTGCACCTTACCCAGGTTATATCTGACCAACTCCTTTCCCAAGAGCTTTCCCTATGGACCCCAAGTGCCTTTCCAGCTGAAGCTGTGACAATTGAAGACTAAGGTAGGCCAGTAGGTTTGGGGTTATGGGGAGTTCTCATCTGGTTTTGTCCACAACAGAGGGTAATTCCTTCATAGCTGCCCCCATTTTCTGGTTTCTATCCCTCTCCTGGTCCCTGAAAACACTACTTAGCTATGCCATTTACAGAGTCCATACAGCTTGGATTATATGAAGAAACTACTTGGTTGTGATAATTTAACTGGACTACATTTTCTAATATTGCTATTTATTATTTTTTATCTAGGTTCATGAGAGAGGATGGTCTGTAATTTAACCCTCTTATGTTATTCTTGTTGGGTTTGTGTATCAAGATTTTGCTAGCCTCATTAAAAAGTTGGATATTGTTTGCCCTGTTCCTATCCTTTCATAGAGTTTATTTAAGATTGGTGTTATTTATTCTGTAAATGTAAAGAGCAATTTATCAGTGAGCCCATCTAGAATTGAAGATTTCTCCGTGGCAAAGTTTAAATTGTATATTCAATAGTATTAATATATCTAGGACTATTCATATTTTCTTTTTCATCCTGTGTCAAGTTAGATAAGTCATACATTTTTAGAATAATCAATTCCATATGAATCTTAAATCTCATTGTCATAAAGTTGTTCCATCTTTGAGGTTCTTTTTGATATCTGAAGAATCTGCAGTGATGTCTTCTTTTTCATTCCTGACATTGGTAATTTATTACTTCTTTCTTTTTTTCTTCATTTAACTTGCTAAGGGTTTATCTATATATGCTTTTTATCAAAGATCCAGCTTGTGGTTGCCATATGACATTCCCAAAATGCTCATAGAAATGTATCCTTCTCCATGTCCAGTATCAGGAAATTACCCAGTATTCACATTCAAAAGGACAAAAGAGTTTTTTTTTAACAAGCACTAGAAATGAAACAAATGAAAACCACGAAAACCTTCCTAACACTGAGCATTTACACAAAGAATAGCAGACAGCATTATGGTAAGGAATAAAACTGGATGGAATGCACATTTGAAACTAGAGTGCTGTGATGCAATAAAGGATGGTATCTAGTAAACAGTGCTTTCCATGAAGCCAATCATTATATTTTGGTGGAGGTGATGAGAGAAATTTCCCTGGAAGATCTCAAAAATAGAAATTATTCTCTCTAGCCTATCTGTGGGGAAGCTGGGCATACTGGATTGAAATAAGTGGCCTTTCAACGTTCTCTCTAGCTTGATTCATTAATAATACTAGGAACAAAACCTAAAATAAGATACTGAAACTCTTGGACATTTTTTGAATGCACATACATTTGATTTCTGTAGTGAAACTGTCTTAAGAAATTCAAAATTCTATTAATGGATTATTGCCCTTTTAGATAACAGTATCAAAATACTATAAAAAGCCACTGAACATGCTTAGCATCAATTGGAACTTTTAGAGCACTTTATATAACCATCACCTATAAAAGCATATATACATATATTTAAGTCTCCATATGCCCTTCTGTTAAAAATAAAAACTAGTGTTTAAGAATAGCTATTCCCTGATAAAACTACCCATTGACTTCTTTGCCAGACAAATGCAGCTTGTAAATTGACACATTTCAGTCCATCTGTATGTACAGCATGTTCCACATCACAATTATAACACAGGCATCTTAACTTTAAATGAGACAAAACAAACATAAAATTAGCACTGGTGGGAACCCCCTGCCACTCAATTCATGTTGGGTTTAACACCTTCTTATTTTAAATATCCTTCCATATAAACAGTTTTATATTAGCCCCTGATATGGTGCCTTCCTAGAATTCAATGTTGAGCTTTTTAAAAGCACTAATTAGCAGCTTTAATACAGAAGGGAGCACATATATTTAAAAAATCCTGTAAACCCAGAATACCCTTTGGGCCCTGCCATTTGTATGTGAAATAACTCAATAAAAATATGCTATATTGTTAATCACAAACTCTTCCAGGAATATAATCAATCACAGATGAAATATAAACTACACTTTTATAAACAAAAGAAGAAAAGTGAAAACTCCCATTTAAGCCAAGCCCTAGAATTATCACAATGAGCAGATGCATTTATAAAACTAAGCACACTTCATAATAATGATAAAAAATATTATAACTGTATATACATCCAATTGAAATATATGCATTGCTTTCTATTTTAGCACAACTGGCAACACATTTATTAAATTAACACTTCATTCATTTCTTTCCAACACTTCCAACAATACCAAAACCATCTATACATACATAGTAACCTTAACAGAGAATAAAGTAAATAATCTTCAAGTACTTTGCACTATTTTGAAAATGCAGAAACATATTTAATTTTCAAAGGATTCCAAGAACACATTCTTCTGTAATCTGGGATGTCCACATAACATAATTATTTCTTTTTATGCAACATTTAACATAGCTAGCTATTTATAACCTCAAGGAAGGTTTTTCTTCTCTCCAACTTTCACATACCTTGATCAGATAGTTCTAGTTAATATTTCTACTACATGTAAATAATTATATCCTTGAGTGCTTTAAAATTACACTAATTCCTACACCATTAAGGAAGGAAAATGTTTCTAGTTTTTGATGCATTATAAGTGGAAGATATTAATTTCTAGATGAAATTATGCATAAGCAGGGGGAAAGCTTTGTACTGAGATAATATTTAAACATAAAATGTTAAGCATCTCAGGATTTACAGATGATTAAAAGCAAATAGGACAACACGACCATATTGTATTTGGATTATGGGACCCTCTCCCACCCATGCAATTTTCTGGTATCCAAGTTAAAAAGCATCTTTCTCTTTTAAATTGTTTAGCTGTCAAGATAGATGGTTTAAACAGTAGCAAACACTCAAAACCAAAGAAATGGCATACTTCTGTAAATATGTTTATGTAATATCATATAAATGAATTATAAACAGTAGAAAAACCTTTTTTATTTTTATTGTTAAACTTTGTCATTTGCACAACCTGCCACTAAGCAACATAATTTCTAAATAAGGTTTGAGACTTGAAGGAAATTAACTCATGCCAAGTTATATGTATTACTTAGTAATATAGTACTAGTCATACTTTACTACTTTGGGCTAATAGCTTTTAAAATTATACTGAAATGATGAAACTGTCCCATTTTAAGTAGAAACTTTCATACAATGGGCAATTTCAATTCTTTCCAGCTTTGTTACACTATTAGAAACAGGTTTAGTCAAAGGCCTCACGAATTTACTACGAGTATATTTTAATATGTTTTCTCCAAAGAAATAAACCTAGCTGACACTCAGGTTTGCCATACACACACCCCCACCACCACCAGTCTTCCTTAAATTGGTGTTTTACGTTACAGACTAATAGAGTATCTTACAGTACCCTTAGTATACTTAATTACATAGTATTTCACTAAATATACTAAGCATTTCATTGTGGGTAGCGGGGCTGGGGACACTGTCTCTTAGTAAATTCATACCTACCCACTATGATAGAATTGGGAAAAGACTAAGGATTCAGGATCAGAGAGAAAGACAATATTCCCAGTTCTCCATAGGCCTACTACGTTATACGACATTAACTTATACTGGATGTAAACCTCAATTGACATGTCCAGACTGAAATCACTAGCCAGGTTCTTTCTCTGGAACATCTCTCTTCTTAGAGGATTTCCATTACCTGGAGATGGCATTATTAGACATACTAAGGGGGGAAGGCGAAATAAAGTGAAAAGGCTAGGGTGACCAAGACTTAATCGTGGACCATGGTCTTTCTCTAAACATGTAGTCTATAATGAATAGTCTTTGGAAGGAATTAAGATGTTCTGTCAGACAGGAAAAGTAAGGAAAGAATCCTCCTCTCTCTTGCCACTGTTAGAGACTCCTTAATTCTAAGAAGTTCCACTAGAGAAATAGAGAAATACTTCCTCAATCCAATAGGAATGCTTTGTTTTTCATTAATTCTATCTTGTGGAGGTCACTAATCTCTAGAGACATTGACATTTTCTAATTCACCAGTAGGAGAACTACTGTTTTAAAAAAATACTGAAGAAAGGGCTCAAAAACAATGTGGGGGGGGCGGGGAGAGTAGATTTGCATTACCTCCCATTTCAGCCTTTGTCTTTGAAGTCCTTTCTGCAGAGAGTATTAAATGGTGTTTGGCTTTTTCCCTTCTTTCTTTTCTTTTCTTTCTTTCTTGTTTTTTTTTAAGGAAGAAGTCAATGAGATTCTTGAAAGGGCTCAGAACAGAGAGGTCACTTTTGAACAAATGGCATGTAAAGCAAGATAAATTTACATTTTTCAGGTCTCATGACAAACAAGGCCAGCTTTGTCCAGGATTCGCTGAGAAGTCATTGAAGGGAAGCATGGGACTGCCCCACTGGTCATGATGGGGTAAAAACCAAAGAAACATGAGCTGAACAGAGTTTATGTGTAACCATAGGTTGATCATCCCTAACTTCCCACAAAAGCTTTTCATTTCCATTTGGAAGGAACATATGATAACCTAGACAGGCCAGTTCTCAGTCACCAAGCAAAACATCAACTCTTGACATTTGCCTAATTATATTTTCTCATCATTAGTCATTTCTTGAAGTCTGGGGCTTCATTCAGATGCCAGGTATTTCTGAAATTAATCATGTCATTGAAAGCAGCATCTTCTCATGTAAATGGACTTTATTATCTGGATTAGAAAGCACCCACTTTGAGCAGCAAAAGCCCATTTGTAGGGAAAGTGTCTGAAATTTGACATGTTGCCTTCCCAAGAAAGATTCTTAGTGTTGACCTCCCTGCTAACACCAAGCATTAGTCACTGTGAACTTGTGAGTGTGTGTGTGCAACTAAGAATCCTGGGCTGGCTGCATGCTAATTTGCCCCATTGTTTCAGGGTGACTGCCTTTCCAGTATTTAAGAACAAAGACTTCTTGCATAAGCCTCGGTGCACAATTATTTTATGTTTACTTCGAGGACCATCATCCCATCTTTATTGCAACTATATTAGGGGGCACCAAGGCTTCTTTGTCTCCTTGTAAAGCTGCAGATTACAGACAGGATTTAGCATGTTAGACAGGTCACTCCTCTTTCATTTAAAGGCATTTTACAAATGTCCAGGGATCCTGGATTAGATCAACACATGGTCTTTCTCAGTCTCTCTCTAAATTCAGAGATGGGAGGAGGAAAATGCTTCTGAGAGTTAAGTGCCCTCAAACTCAATTGTTAAGTGGACAGACAGTGTTTGGTCTACAAATAAGGAATAGAAAGCAGAAAATTCTAGAAGTATAACCAAAACTTCAAGAGAACCTCTAAGAGGGTTGTACACTCAGATTCATAGCCCTCACTGAGAAGTGTTATCTAATTAGCAAGTAGGTGTGCCTGATTATGAGCCATGATCTCCTATAACACAACCCCCAGTGCAATACACCACCTACCTCCTTTGTACATAGTGACAAATAGGGAAGGTTTTTTCTGCATCTCAGACTCACTTTTCTTTTATTCTGAGCTTTAACAACAGGGTGTTAATGATGGGGTGTTTTTCCTCAGGGAGGAGTACAGAAGAGTAATATTAATTACTTACAACCCTCCCTTCTACTTGGAAATAAAATTAATGTTGTGACATAAACTGACAAAAACAGGAAATTAAAAGTTAAGGATGAAACTCCTTCATGATGTTTTTCCTTTTTTGGTCATTGTGAAATGAATATAGTGAGTATAATTTGCTCGCGGAAACACCTAATCACGGGGCTCATCAGGAAAGATAAAATATTTTTAAAATCTCTTTTTGCTGTCTTCAATACCAACTGAGAGCTAGTTTTGCATATACCCCACTTTATTTTATTCACATAATTTTCCTAAACCTGAAGGCTTTCCTGAACCAAAGGAAAACAAAACCCTCCTCTTCATATCCTTCAAAAAGGCTAAGTAATACTTTTCTCAGTCTTCAAAACAAACCGATAGATACTCAAGGAAATCAAGGATGTCCTGAATCAGAACTGATAGAGAGCACAGATTATCTGGAATTTGGAAATGCAGTTTTGGAAAACCTCACTGATGAAAGACCTCAACCCCTCCATTCTTTTGTAGTGTTTGAAGACTAGCCAAAAGGGGGAAAAGGGAGTGTAAACTCAAGGAATGAAGCTCTAGGCTCTAGGCCAACAACTCTGAACATTTATTCTCTAACGACCCCCAATCCTCATGCTAAGAAGAGTATTTCTGGTGAAAAACTTCCAAAGGGGACTTTTATTTCTCAGGGTTTTTCTGAAGACCACCAAAATGAGTGTGAACCTTACTTTCCTCTTTGTACCTGCTTTCATTTATGTTAATTTTGGGGTCCTTTTATCTTTGGGGATCACTGTTAAAAACACAAAGAGTACCTGGGGATTCCCTATTTTTATGTAATTTGTATTTGGATTTATGACTTCTATTCTATCTTACTTTGCCACAACACCTCCTGAGCTGCTCATGATTTCCATAGCTATTTTCACATAACTTGCCAGTAAGTTGTTACATTCCAAACAGAACTGTTAATCATAATAACTAGATTATAAGCTTCTTGAAGATAAGCTTCTCAAATACAAGGACCATTCTTATGAAGTCAAAAGCCAGGCCACATGGTCTGACAAATGATATCTTTCTGATGTATGAATTTATTCATATAAAATGCAGTACACAATATTTGTAATAGGCACTATTAATTAACAATTTAGTGCCTGTTTGATTCCTGTTTGTTTACATTCATGAATTTATAAAGTTCAGATAGGGAAGCAGGTCTCAGGGAGAAAGACAATGGATGCAGGTAAGGATAATTATGCCCTTCATGGGCTCTAGGGACACTTTTGCTTTCATTGGTTCCTTCCTCTTAAAAAATATTAAAGATTATATTTTATGACTGTGTTGGTATAAAGAATATATCCATTGCACACATAAAAATATTTTCTTTGACCTAAAAGTTTACTTTGTTCTGATTTTTAAAGAAACAAAAGGATTTTCATGAGTCCCTGAAAATATTGTGGGCCCTTGGCACTAATACTAATAAATAAGTCAGCCTAAATGGTGAATGAATTATCTGGGAAATCTCTTCATGAAAAACTTACATTCCCTAGACTCATGTACTTAAATAATTAATAACCTGACAATAAGCAATTAGGCAAACTTTAGGAGCTCTCTTATTGAAGATTTTATTCTTGACTGCTTTAAAGAGATATATGCCAGAGTGACATCATCAACATGGCAACATAAGATATCCCCTAGAAAAAACCTCCCAAGGGATTCACCAAATAAAAGGACAAATGCCACTTGCTTAGAACTCTGAAGGATGGTAGAGACTGGAGAAGAGCTCCACAAATACTGAATCAAAGAAAAAGAAAAATATCAGGTAGGAAATTTCCATCCCAGACACATTGGTCTATTCCCCCCTCCCTCACTCAGTTCTGTGCAGATTGGGAGTTACTCAGAGGCAGCAGCCCAGGTCCTCCAACCACAGACATAGTCTACAGAGCCACTCACAACAGCAAGTTAGAACCCCACACATATCCAAGCATAGGGACCCAAGTCTACTGAGACCCAGGGTCGAACACAAGACTCTGAGGAGTGCTGCATACAAAAGGGCCTGCTGGGTGGCAGAGGAAGAGACTGGTAAAATTGCTAGCAAATGATGCACTAACATCCAATTTCAACTGTCTGGGACACCTAAATGCAAACTGCATGTTTCGGGAGTGACCCATCTTTCTGGGCTGACCCTATCTGGCTCCCTGGGGTGAGAGACCCTAATAG
>PVKH010007962.1:0-19817 GCA_004027955.1 Chaetophractus vellerosus | reverse complement strand
TATATATCTCCGTATTCTTAACACTTTGTAATAGAGGAACATTCTTGTGTTTGTACTATTAACACAATCATCATTCATCATCTAAATCAGTATGTTATACAGTCCCTAGATTTATCTTCTAGCTTTTTTTCAATTAACATTAACCTCCCTAGACTACCGCTTCAGCCACATTCACATTTATAAATCGGCAGTGTTAGTTACACTCATTATAATGTGCTACCATCAACTCTATCCATTTCCACACATTCACAATCCACTTATTAAACATTCCATATACATTCAGCATCAGGTCCCCTCCTCAATCCACATTCTATCGCCTAGTGACCTACACTCTATTCATCGTTTTTCATTTTATTAGTGAGACCATACAAAATTTGTCCTTTTCTGTCTGGCTTATTTCACTCAACATCATGTCCTCAAGGTTCATCCGTGCTGTCACACGCATCCTGACTGCACGTCTTCTTGCACCTGAGTAGTATCCCATCTATGTATACATCACATTTTGTTCATCCATTCATTGGTTGATGGACACCTGGATTGTTTCCATCTTTGAGAAACTGTGAATAATGCCACTTCAAACATCAGTGTGCAGATGTCTGGTCACAGCCTTGCTTTCAGTTCTTCTGAATATGGTAATAGCAGGATTCCTGGATCATGTGGCAGTTCTGTATTTAGCTTCCTGTGGAACTGCCAACTGTCTTCCACAGAAGCTGCACCATTTTACATTCCCACCAACCATGAAGGAGTGTTCCTGTTTCTCTGCTTCTTCTCCAGCACTTGTAGTTTTCTGTTCTTATATTAATGGCCTTTCTTTAAGGCGTGAAATTATATTTCATTGTAGTTTTGGGCAGCATATCCACATTAGCTAGTGATGTTGAGCATCTTTGCATGCACATTTTGGCTGTTTGTATTTCTTCTTTGGAAAAATGTCCGTTCAAGTCTTTTGCCCATTTTTAATTGTTTTTTTAAAACAAATTAATTTTATTGATACAGATTAATAAAGCATAAATCCATCCAAAGTGTACAATCAATGATATTCAGTATAATCACATATTTGTACATTCACCACTTCAATCATTGTTAGAGCACTTTCATTATACCAATAATAATATAAACAAAAACAAAAAAACAAACAAAACTTATCACCTCTCAATCTCTCTATGCTTCCCCTGCTGTACATAGCTGCTACTCTTTTTCCTTCTCTATAGTATATTTATATTTATATTTTGTAAAAACAGACTTATATATGCAATGTCAAACATATTTGTGGTTTACGTGAGGTTTTATTCTCTTATACAGTCCCTCGTTATAGTTTTTAGCTTCCCTTCTAGTAATATACATGAGCTTAGACTTCCCCTTCAAACCACTGTCATACCCATGTAATAGCACTACTAGTTACAAACACCAGATATGCTTTCACCATCTCTACTCATTTCCAAAGATTTGCAAACAACCTTTTTAACAATTCTGTGCAGATTAACCATCAACTTTCCATTCTTTACCCTCATTCTATTTTCTGGTGAAATATATTTTAATTATTAACTCCATGAGTTTATACAATAGGTTTAGTTCATAGTAGTGCAATCATACAGTATTTGTCCTTTTGTGTCCGGCTTGCTTCATTCAACATAGTGCCTTCCAGGCTCATCCACGTTGTCATGTGCTTCGTGACTATATTTCTGCTCACCACTACATAATATTATATCATATTTATACACCATAATTTCTTCAGCCATTCATCGGTTGATGGGCAGCTGTGCTGTTTCCAACTTCTGGCAAT
The DNA here is from genome assembly GCA_004027955.1 of Chaetophractus vellerosus. Classification (NCBI taxonomy): domain Eukaryota; kingdom Metazoa; phylum Chordata; class Mammalia; order Cingulata; family Chlamyphoridae; genus Chaetophractus; species Chaetophractus vellerosus. The sequence continues at coordinate 18,037 of PVKH010007962.1, read as the reverse complement.
CTTGAATAATGTTGCTATGACCATCTTTGTGCAGATGTTCATTCATGTCTCTGCTTTCAGTTCTTCTGGGTATATACCTAGAAATGGTAATGCCAAATCACATGGTAAGTCTATATTCAACTTCATTAGGAGCTGCCAGACAGTCCTCCAAGTGGCTGCACCATTCTGCATTCCCACCAACAGGGAATAAGCATTCCTATCTCTCCACATTCTCTCCAACATTTGCAATTCTCCAACTTCTTAACAGCAGCCAGTCAAATAGGTGTCAAATGATATCTCCTTGTAGTTTTCATTTGTATTTCCCTAATCACTAGTGGTGGTGAACATTTTTTCATGTGTTTTTTGCCATTTGTATTTCTTCTGTGTACAATTCTTTTTTCAAGTCTTTTGCTCATTTTTTAATCAGGTGGTTTTTCTTTTATTGTTGAGTTGTGTGATCTCTTTGTATATCACAGATATTAAACCCTTATTGGATATGTGATTACCAAATATTTTCTCCCATTAAGTCAGCTGCCTTTTCAGCCTTTTGACAAAGTCCTTTGAAGTACAAAACTGTTTAATTTTGAGGAGGCCCCATTTATCTATTTTTTCTTTTGCTGCTCGAGGTTTGGGTATAAGTTTTAAGAAGCTACCACTTACCACAAGATCTTGAAGATGTTCCCCTACATTTCTTTCTAGGAGTTTTATGGTTGTCACAATTATATTTAGGTCCTTGATCCATTTTGAGTTAATTTTTGTATAAGGTGTGTATTAGTCAGGATTCTCTTGGGAAACAGAATCAGCAGGAAATATCTGTCAATAATATGAGATTCTGAGTCTTTCATACAACTGTGGGAATGCACAAGTCCAGGTTCTGCAGGCAGGCTGCAAGCCAGAGCCTCCGATGAAAGTCCAGCGAAAGGTCCTTGATGAGTTTCTGGGAGAAGTTGGCTGTCCAAAGACGAGCTGGGAAATTCTCTCTGAATGTTGAAATAACGTCCCCTTTTAAGGCAGTCAACTGATTGGATAAAAGTGCCATCCATTGCTGATGCAATCTCCCTGATTGATGCAAATGTGATCAGCCATCCATGCAGTAAACTCACTGGTGATCCAAGTCCATAGATGCTCTTGTGTTACAATTAGCCCAGTGCGTACTGGACCAAACACCTGGACACAATTACCTGGCTGAGTTGACACATTAGCCTAACCATCACAAGGTGTGAGATAGGAGCCCCCTTTCTTTCTTTTGGACATGGATATCCAGTTCTACCAGCACTATTTGATGAATAGACTGTTCTGGCCCAGCTGGGAGGGCTTGACTGCTTTGTCAAAAATCACTTGACTGTGGATGTGAGGGTCTATTTCTGAGTCCTCGATTTGGTTCCATTGGTCAATGTGTCTGACCATAAGCCAGTACCATGCTGTTTTTACCAGTGTAATTAAGTAATATGCTTTAAAGTCTGGAAGTGAGAGTCCTCCAACTTCATTCAACTTTTTAAAGATCTTTTTGACTATTTGGGCCCTTTAGCCTAACAAATAAATTTGATAATTGGTTTTTCCATTTCTGCAAAAAAAGGCTATTGGGATTTTTATTAGGATTGCATTGAATCTGTAAATCAGTTTGGGTACAATTGGCATCTAGTCTTTCAATCCATGAACAAAGAATGTCTTTCCATTTATTTAAGTCTTCTTCAGTTTATTTTAGCAATGTTCTGTAGTTTCTGAATACAGGTCCTATATGTCCTTGATTAAGTTGATTCCTAAATATTTGATTGTGATCCATGAGCACTTGAAAAGAATGTATATCCTGCTGCTTTGGGTTGCAGTGCTCTAAAGATGTCTTTTAGACCTAGTTCATTTATTATATTATTCAAGTTCTCTGTTTCATTATTGATCCTCTGTCCAGATGTTCTATCCAATTATGAGGGTGGTGTACTGAAATCTCCAACTATTATTGCAGAGACATCTCTTTATCCCTTTGGTTTTGCTAGGGTGTGCCTCATGTATCTTGGGGCACTCAGGTTAGTTACATAAATATTTAGTATAATTATTTTTTCTTGGTTCATTGCCCCTTTTATTACCATGTAATGAACTTCTTCATCCCTTCTAACAGTTTTGCATTTGAAATCTCTTTTGTCCAATATTAGTATCTCAACTCCAGCTCTTTTTTGGTTATTATTTGCATGGAATATCTTTTTCCAAACTTTCACTTTTAAACTGGTTATGTCCTTACATCTGAGGTGGGCCTCTTGTAGACAATATTAGATGGTTCATATTTTTTTATCCATTCTATCACTCTATGTCTTTTGATTGGTGAGTTCAAACCATTAACATCAAATATTATTACTGTAAAGGCATTAGTTACTTCAGCCATTTGTCGTTCATCTCTCTTGTAACATCATTCTATTGTCTGTCTTCTTACCCTTTAGTTTTCCCTTCCTAAAAGTCATCATTTCTATACTCTTTTCAAAACCTCTTGCCCTTGTTTATTCCTTGCAGACTGCAGCACTCCCTTTAGAATCTCTTGTAATTCTGGCCTTTTGGTAACAGATTCTATGAGTTTTTCAGGGTTTTTGAAGTATAGGATCATATCATCCTCGAATAGCTTAAATTTTCTTCATTTCCTATTTGGGTGCTTTTTCTTTCTTTTCTTGCCTAATTGCTCTAGCTAGAACTTCTAGTACAATATTGAATAACAGTGGTGACGGTGGGCATCTTTGTCTTGTTCCTGATCTCTGCAGGAAAGCTTTCAGTCTTTCACCATTGAGCACAATATTACCGGTGGGTTTTCAAATATGCACTTTACCATGCTGAGAAAGTTTTCTTCTATTCCTATCTTTTGGAGTGTTTCTATGAAGAAAGGATGCTGTATTTTGTCAAATGCCTTTTCTGAATCATTCAAGATAATCATGTGATATTTCTTCTTCAAGTTATTAACGTGCTGTATTACATCAATTAAGTTCCTTGTGTTGAACCACTCTTGCATACCAGTGATAAAACCCACTTGATTGCAGTATATAATTCTTTTAATGTCCTTTTGGATTTAGTTAGAAAATATTTTGTTGAGGACTTTTGCACCTATATTCATTAGAGAAATTGGTCTATAATTTTCTTTTTTCATGTTATCTTTATGTGGCTTTATTATGAGGGTGATGTTGGCTTCATAGAATGAGTTTGGCAGCATTCCCTCCTGTTCTATTCTTTAGAAGAGTTTGAGCAGGTTGATATTAAATCTTCTTTGAATGATTGGTGGAATCAGGACTGTTTCAATCTCTTTACTTGTAATTGGTTTGTTGGTGTCATCTATTTCTTCTAGAGTCAGTGTAAATTGTTCATGTGTTTCTAGGAATTGGTCCATTTTAACTACATTGTCTACTTTGTTAGTGTACAGTTGTTCATAATATTCTCTTATATTTTCTTTTATTTCTGTGGGTTCAGTGATAATGTCCCCCTCTCATTTCTGATTTTATTAATTTGTATCTTCTCTCATTTTTCCTTTGTCAGTCTAGCTAAGAGTTTGTAGTTTTGTTGATCTTTTCGAAGAATCTACTTTGGGTTTGGGAGTTCTATTTTTTTTAATTCTCAATTTCATTTATTTCTGCTCTAATCTCTGTTATTTCTTTCCTTCTGCTTGCTGTGGGACTAGTTTGCTGTTCTTTTTCTAGTTCTTCCAAGTGTGTAGTTAGGTCTTTGATTTTAGCTCTTTCCTTTTTTAAATATAATCATTGAGATCAATAAATTTCCCTCTCAGCTCTTCCTTTACTGTATCCAATAGGTTTTGATGATATGTTGTGGTCTTGTTTTCATTCATGTCAAGCTATTTATTGATTTCTCTTGCAGTTTCTTCCTTGACCACTGATTATTTAAGAGTGTGTTGTTTAATCTCTGTATATTTGTGAATTTCCCTTTTCCCATCTTTTATAGATTTTCAGCTTCATTCCCTTAAGATAAGAGGAAGTACTTTGTATAATTTCAATCTTTTTAAATTTATTGAAACCTGTCTTGTGACCCAAGATATGGTCTACCCAAGAGAAGGATCCATAAGCACTTGAGAAGAATTTATATCCTGCTGTTTTGGGTTGTAATGATCTATAAATGTCTGTTAGGACTGGTTCATTTATCATATAATTCAAGCTGTTTCCTTATTTATCCTCTGTCCAGATTTTTCAGCCAATTCTAAGAGTGGTATATTGAAGTCTCTAACTATAATTGTAGAGATATTGATTTCTTTCTTCAGTTTTTCTAGGGAGTGCCTCATATAGCTTTGGGGTACCCAAGTTATGAGCATAAATATTTATGATTGCTATGTATTCTTGGTGAATTGCCACTTTTATTAATACATAATGACATTTTTCATCTCTTATAACAGTTTTACATTTGAAATCTGTTTTGTCTGATATTAGTATCACTACTCCAGATCTTTTTTTATTACTATTTGTGTGCAATATCTTTTTCCAAATTTTCACTTGCAGCCTGATTGTGTCCTTGCATTTAAGATGAGTCTCTCATGGATAGCATATGGATGGGTCCTATTTTTTTAATCCATTTTTGTCAGACTATATCTTTTGATTGGGGAGTTCAATACATTAATGCTCAATGTTACTAGTGAAAAGGCATTACTTACTTTATCCATTTTATCGTTTGGCTTTCCATTGTCATATCTTATCATTGTGTGTTTCTTACCTTTTTAGTTACTGTTACTAATAATTTTCATTTCTAAACTCTTCTCCAAGTCTCTTGCCCTTTTCTTTTCCTTTCAGCCTGCAACACTCCCTTTAGTATCTCTTATGAATCTAGTCTATTGGTAACAAACTCTCTCAGTTTTTGTTTGATTGTGATGACTTTTAAGTCATCCACATTTTTGAAGGACAGTTTGCCTGATAAAAGAATCTTGCCCAGTATTTTCTCTCTTTCAATACGATAAATATATCATATCACTGCCTTTTTGTCTCCATCATTTCTGATTACAGATTGACACTTAGTCTTACTGAGTTTCCCTTGTATATGAAATATTGCTTTTCTCTTGCTTATTTAAGAATCCTCTCTTTAGCTCTGGCATTTGATATTCTAAATAGTAGGTATCTTGGGGTTGGTCTGTTCCAATTTATTCTGTTTAGAGTACATTGTTCTTCAATTTTTATATTTATGTCTTTCATTAGCATTGAGAAATTTTTCATCATTATTTCCTCAACAATTCTTTCCAACCCTTTTCTGTTCTCTTCTCCTTCTGAGACACTTATAACGTGTATTTTTGGGCATTTTGCATTGTCAGTTGATTCCCTGAGACTCTTTTCAATTTTTTTCCACTCTTTTCTCTTTCTGTTCTCCTGTCTTTTCAAGTTCAGATGCTTTATCTTCTAATCCACTAATTCTGACCTCAGCAATTGCAAATCTGCTGTTACATGCTTGTAATGTATTTTCAGTCTCATCCTTTGTGTGCTTCATTCACATAAGCTCTGTTACTTTATTTTGCAGGCTTTCAAATTGTCCTTTATTCTCACCCAGCATCTTAATATCCTTTATCTCTTTAGTAATATTTTCCTTCAACTCCTTGAATTGACTTAGGAGACTCATGTGAACATCATTAGCTTGTCTTAAATACTGTGTATCATCAAGATTTTTAATTTGTTCTTTTGGCTTGATCATATTGCCCTGATTCATAGTATGGCTTGTAATTTTTTGCTGATGTCTAGGCATCTGATTATGTTGGTGAGTTTACTCTGATGATCAAGTTCTCTCTCTTGCCTTGTGTTTTTGTTTCATAGCTCTTCTTTGATATTTGGTTCAACTTATTCTAAATCTTTAAAATTGCCCACTTAAGTTAAAAAAAAAACAAAACAGAGTCAGAGATCCACTAACAGGGCACAGACCAGATCCAAGAGAACTGGGACATGAGAGATTCCAAAAAACTTTTTAAATTCTTGCTCTTTCCTGACCTGAAAGCAGGTGTCAAGCTTCATTGAGTCTTTCCAGAGAGGTTTCTCTTTCAACTTCCCTTACCTGTGATTCTGGTCTGGCCAGAGCCAACATTCAAAGTAGGCTCCACTGGGCAAACTTATAGCTCTCTGCTGCACCCTCCCTCTTCCCAGGGAGGTTGACTACCATTCCCCTTGCAGTTTTGCTGCAATGAGCCACAGGTTCTACCAAGGCTGCTGGTCTTGAGGGTGGGGATGGGTGTCATTCCTAGCCACGAGGTCAGGTAACTCACAGTTCTCCTTTTATCCTCTTCATCTTTTTGTCCCTCTCCCTCCTGGATGATGCACAGCACTCTCCTGGTCTGCAGATCCCAAAGAAGCTCACTCAGACAGCTTTTAGCCCTTCCTCCATTGTTTTTGTAAGAAAGTTGAGCCCTGCCAATCTACTCCAATGCCATTTTCCCATAACTCTATCATCCCACAAATTTTGATAAGTTGTATTTTCATTTTCACTTAGTTTTAAAGAATGTTTAATTTCTCTTGAGAATTATTTTTTGACCCATGTGTTATTTAAAAGTCTATTGTTTTCATTTGTAAATTTGGGGGATTTTTCAGCTATCTATATTTTATTAATATCTTGTTTAATTTCACTGTCTTCTAAGAAAATTCTTTGTATGATGTGTATTCTGTTGAATTTGTTAAGGTATGACCTTTGGAAGCTGGAGAAGAATGTATATTCTGCTATTTGATGGGGTAGTCATTAATGTTAATTAAATCAAAATGACTGATAGTGCTATTCAGGTTAATTATATCATTATTGACTTTCTGCCTGATTTTCTATTAATTAATGAAGTTGGCCGTTGGTGTCTTCAACTCTAATAGTGAATTTGTGTATTTCTCCTTGCAGTTCTATCAGTTTTTTCCTCACATATTTTGACATTTAATTATTAGGTCTGCTTATGCTAAGTATTATTAGATCTTTTTTGAAAATTGACCCTTTTATCATTTGTAATACCCCTCTTTATCTGTGTTTATTTTACTTGTTCTCAATCTTGCTTTCTATGAAATTAATACAGATACTTCTGCTTAATTTTGACCTAGCATGTAGTATATCCATGAGAACAATCCATGTGCACTGGAGAAGAATGCATTTTCTCCTGCCTTTGGCTGAACAGTTCTATGTATATATGCTCAGTCTAATTGGTTTATAGTGTCGTTCAAGTCTTCTAATTTTCTTATTGATCTTCTGTCTAGATGGTCTATCTATTAATGGAAGTGATGTATTAATACTACTATTAATGTGGAACCATATAATCCTCCCTTCAACTCTATTATTATTTGCTTCCTATATTTGGGGGTTCTGCCATTAGGTACATTTATATTTATAATTTTTATGTCTTCTTGTTGAATTGACCACTTTATCAGTATATAGTTTCCTTATTTGTTTGTTTTACTTAAATTCTCTTTTATCTTGTATTAGTATAGCTACCATAGCTCTCTTTTGCTTTCTATTTGCATGGCGTATTTTTTTCCCTGTCATTTCATTTTCAACCTATTTGTGTCTTTGAATTTAAGGTGAGTTGATTGTTAACAGCATATAGTTGGGTCTTATGTTTTTAACCATGCTGCCAATCTCTTCATTTAGACTGAAGAGTTTAATCTATTTATATTTAAAACAACTACCATAATGCAGGACTTTCTTCTGCCATTTTCTACTTGATTTTTGTCATACATTTATTTTTTTTTTAAGTTTTATCTATTTTATTACATATCTCCCCTTCCCCCTGCTGCGGCGACACACCAAGACTGGCCACTGCGCAGGCGCGGCTTTCCCCCCTTGTGGGCGGCTTCTGCTTCCATTCACGGCTGGCTTTCAGTTCGCGGGTGGCTGGCTGTGCTCCATTCGCAGGCTACCTGCCCTGCCTGTGGCAGCTTTTGCCCTGTCCGTGGCAGTTTTTTGCCCTGCCCACGGCAGCTCTGGCCCGCCCATGGCGGCTTGCCATTCTCAAGGCGGTCTGCCTGCTAGGAGAGGTCCCCGGGAACTGAACCCGGGGCCTCCCATGTGGTATGCCAGTGCCCTATCCACTGGGCTATCGAGCCAGCCCCTGTCATACATTTCTTGTCTCTCAATTCTTCCATTAATCATTACTTTCATGTTTATTTCATTTATTGTAGTATACTATTTTGAATTCTTTTTCATATTCTTCTGTGTATATTTATGACATATTCTCTTTTTGGTTACCATGGAGGTTAAATTTAACATTCTAACCCTATACCAATCATGTTTTATTTGATATCAACTTAAATTCATTATTACATACATACACTGTTTCTCTTTCTTCTCCTTCTGGGTCACCCATAATGGGTATATTGTTACAATTGATGGTGTCCCATAAGTCTCTTAAAATCTGTTTACTGGCAAAAGGCACAGGGTGCTGGGTTTCTAGGTCCTTGGCTTATGCTGCATGAAAGAATGTAAGGATATGCCATAGAGTAAGCAAGGTAGCAAAGAGTTTATTAAGAAATAAGAAAAAAAGGAAAGTACACAATCTGAGGCATGGACTGTGGGTGTGCTACAGGGTGAGTCATGCAAGTGGGGGCCCCAGGTTAGAACTTTTAAAAGCTTTACTCCTCCTCTTCATAATGTTGGGGAGGGTCATAGCTGTTTGCTGTTATGATTGGTTACCCCACATGTCAGTTCTCCAGGGGGCCAATGGTGAGGTCTTTTAAAGGCATGCAGGGCTTCCCCTTGATCCTGAATGGGATTCTCATTCAAAATGGGATTCTCATTCCAAATGGGATTCTTGTGGCCACTGTCTCACAGGGTCCTTCTGGTTTTATTCCTGGCAGCAACCTTTCCCTAAGGGGTTTTCCGAGTGGGTTTCATGGCCACATGTCTCACAGCCATGTTTTCTGCCAGGTCTGCAGGGTCTTCCCTCTTTCACTATACTAACCTGCCTCAATTCCCCCCTCAGGGAGTTCACGCCCTTATTCTTAACAATTCTGAAGGGTGATGGTCATTCTTCTGCAGCTGCTTCCTGATGATAAGGGGTCGTAGGCCTTGCATGACTATGTGTAAAACCCTCTGGTTATGCTATGGCAGTTGAAGGAAGATGAGTCTGGCACCATGGTTGGATCTGGATGAAATCCCCACATGATTAATACAGCATTGATTCTGGAAGAAATAAACTCAGTTAGAATTTAAGATACATGGTACCACAAAAGGATAAAGAAGATGGTGGTAACTGGGCCCAAAGTGGGGGCCAGTCATGGCATACTGGACCACAAGAGAAAGGCCAGGTGCTTTCAGAGGCTGCATCCTACTAAAGTTGATGGGAAACAGCATTCTTCCTTGAATTCTTTAATGTTCTTGGTTAATTCTAGTGAGAGATAATAGTAGACCTGCTGAGTTTGATATAAATTGCCAACCTTAGTACCCCCAGAGGTGGTTAGCCTAGGACAGCTAGGAGAGGTATGCAGAGAGACAATAAAGGCAACAACAAGACAAGCATATGGCAAGCAAAATAGAGTACTTCAGAGAGCCATTCCTTTATCTTATAGGCACATTCATTAACTATTTAAAAAATGAATTAAGTTTGCCAACACTTTTAACATGTTTAATACCCCTCTGCATATGATCTAGAAGAGATATTATCATATTCATAAGGCATATTGGCACAGTACTTAATACTAATCAATGCACAAGTTCCTCTTTGAGCTGCAATTAACAGATCTAAGATCCAGGTTTGCAATACTATACATGGTATCTCTGCATGGGAGCAGGCCATAATGCCAATTTCATTTGTCTAAGTTCTATTCATATTACTCTGGTAATTATTGCACCACTAGGTATATCCTTCACACAGCCAGCATACCGCAGCACTATTGATTCTAGAAAGAAGCTAGGAAAGTAGGGTCCAGTGTTTCACCAGCCTGGTGCATAGCACTCTTCAGCACTATGAAAACAAAGCCAATCTGGAGGTAATGTCCATCATACATCTGGCAATATCCAGCTATTGGCAGCTGCTGCAGGAGTCTGAAACTGCAAATTATTCTCTATCCACTTAAGAAGCATAACCAGAGATGTGGTACATAGTTTTATTTCTTTAAGGGTTTTAATGACCAGCCTAGGCAATAACTCAAATGGAGAGGCAATATGCAGTGCACTGAAGGCATGGTTTGAATGCACAAGGGGAGTTTGGCAATATTGAAGATTATCTATTAATTTTTATACATTTTCTAAACACTTCCAATGCAATACATAACATATCAAATGAACTTAACTATTTTAGTACTTTACTATTTACTTCTACATCTTTACCATGACTATGTTAATTAAAAGGAATTTTACTTTAGCAGTACAGAAAAATCTACTTTCTCCATTATTTTATGAAAATCTAAGATTCCCAATGGATTCAAGATTATCTTCTTTTACCACCACTGTAAGGGGTGCAGCCTGTGGAACAAGCATGTCTCCCCATGTTAGCTCAAAAATTAAGGTCAACCACTTGAATTCATTGGTAAATTTAGCTGGGTCCTCTGAAAATGGCCCCAACTGTTTTTGTTTGTTTGTTTGTTTTTTACATTGAACTAAATTTGTCAGTGAAAAGGGAACATGGACTCTAATTATTCCCGTGTTTCCATTTTCTACTTTCCTTATGGGGTAGAGGCCTTTCTTGGGTTCTCTGTTAGGGTGAAAAGATGCTCCACTCCTGGTGACTACTGCTGGACTAGCTATGGGCACATAAAGCAGGAGTGCAGAGGCTGGAGGTGAATCCAAGGGAACCTTAGGTTCAGAGGCCTTAGGTTTGGGGGTTTTAGGCTTGGGAACCTTAAGCTCAGTTGCCTCAGGCTCCTCCAGGACCTCAGGATCCTCCAGGACTTCAGGTTCTGGACAAGGTTACAATGAGGGGGAGAACTAAGGAGAGGATAGTCTAAGATATCACCTTCCTTCTCAGATTCTCTCTGTTCAGTTTCCTTTTTCTCTGGGTTTCTCTTTTCTGGAGGTGGTTTCACTGCCTGAGCATCACACTACTTGCAAGACCCATTTAAACTTGTGTTCTGAGATAGAGCCATAAGGAGTTGGACATATGGAATTTCTGACTGCTTCCCTTCCCTTTTACACAGGAGGTTTAACTGCAAAATAGGGTCATAATTTAGAGTGCTCTTGGCAGGCCATTGCTGGCTGTTTTCAAGGCTTTACTGTGGCCATGCAGTGTTACAGAAGAAGATCAGTTTCCATACTAGAGTCTATGCCCATTATTCTAGGAAAAATAGAGAAGAGTTTGTCAGCCAATCTGGCATCCCAGAATCCAAGTATGACTAAACTTTTAGCCTCCAAACCGAAGCACCCAAGCCTGTTAAATTTTGAGGACATTTGGAGCTAGCCTCCAAACCAAAGCTCCCAAAATAATGTCACTTGTCCCTCTAGGAGGTTGGAGTCTCTGACCACTCAGGGGTCGTGTAGGCCTTGGGATACTTTTGGAGCTGCTGCTCTGGTCTCAGCATCCTGATGATGCAAAGCTGTGCCATTGGGTGTCTCCATGGCAAACTAGGTCTTGGGAGATGTCCAGACCTGGGTTCCCCACCAAAGCAACCAAATCACATGAATGATTCTTCCTAGAAAAGGGGCTGGCATGCCTATTAAGCGGTCTCATTTTATGGCCACAGCAGGGGAGTCTCATAATTATACCAGACATTAAAAGTCCGTTAAGTACTTGTTCTGCCCTTGCCAGCAAACAGTCTTGTGGGCATTGAGGCAATGTCTGAGAAGGAGCAGAACTTCCCTGTGCTACCAAGGGTGGGACCAAAGCCTCGCTGGCAAATGCATTTTCAATTATTGTAGTGGCTTCTGACAGGTTCCTCTGATATGAAGCTGCTTTTTTTCTTAACAATATCAATTTAGTTTTCCATTTAATAATGAGTTCCTGGAATTAGCCATTAAGTACTTCAGATTAGGCAATGCTTTTATAAACTTCCTATAATCAACCATAACCACATAGACTAGTCACCCCACATTTAAATAAGTATATTAAATTACAATTAGCAACCAATGAAATCTACCTCTATCCATTTAAAAGTCCTGTAATTGCATATTTAATTTTAACAGTTTGAATAGAGCTCTTTTAAGAATTTGCATTGTTAATTTGATATTACCATCCCAATGTATGAAGATATCACTGAATAAATAGGCAGATGCTAGAGTTAGACACAGAAACACACAACTCACTAATACTGCTTAAAATTTCATTCCCTTTCAAAGCAAGTTTAACCGTAAAATAACACTATATTCAGCAGGTCTCTTTGAAGGCTATTTCTAATTAATCTGCGCTGTGTCCATGTAGTTTGCACAAGAATTTCATTCTTTAATTATTAGTTTAAACCAAATTATTCCCAACACTTTAGAATATAATTTATAACATTTTCCTTTATTTCACAGATTTGCTTATTTCCCATTTTGACTTTGACAGAGCTTGGATGAGTAGTACCAATTCCAGTATATACTCACTGAAGTCACTGAAGTCTCAGGGAAACTGGTTTTTCTCATGACTTGCTGCTTTTAGGAACCCCAACACTCAAGGTGGGAGGACCCCACTCCCCAGTCTTCAGTGATAACAGGACTCCAGAGTCTGTTGGACTGGAAGAGTGGATGTTCAACCCTGAGAGAATTCCACCAGGCAGAACTCTATTCCACACCTGGATAACCATGGTAGAAAGCAGGGTTATTAACACAGTGAAAGGACAGGAGACAGGGGTGTCTCCAAATTGCCTTCCCCTTAGCCATGGTGAGCAGAAGTCATCATGCTACAAACAGGGGAGAATAGAGGACGTACCATCACAAAGTTGAGGCCAGCACTGAAATAACATAAGCATAAACAAGGATGAGGCTAGACCTGAAATAACCATAAACAAAGGTAAATTAGTCTAAGTTTACCAGCACAGTAGTAGGTTCTAGACTAAATTCACCCTGTTATAGCAATTTCAGATATTATCCTTCTGCTGTTTCATAATATAAAGGCATCTATATAATGATCTTAACTCTTCATTACAGTTTCCACTTTTTAAAAAACTAGCCACTTTTGTTCATTAACTAAGCAAATAAAACTATTTTATTAGTAACATTAATGTTGCTAAGTTTCTCTGCTTTTCCAGCAGTTGAATTAATTTCATATAATTTCTTTTATACAGAAAATTCAGTTTCAAGATAGAATTAACATTTAAAGACTCATTTTTAGGTTACCTTTCACTGTTATCCAATTTGAAACAGGCAAAATCCAAATCTGATTTATGAGTTCCTAGGTGTGAGCTGAGTGACAAATTTAAACACAGGTTTAAAAATTACACACAAAGTTAAGTACAGATTAGAAGAGAAGAGAGAATTTTACATACTTAGCACTGGGAAATAACTGACAGAAGCCATTGTCCAGAAACTTTTTAATTTTAATTGATGGCATATGAGGAGGCTCTTTATTCTATAAGAGAGAGGTTTAATAAATGGCCTGGATCTAGATTCTCCATTGTGGCAGTTTGAGATTATTTATGCATTCCAAAAAGAGAGATTATGTTTGTAAACTGGTCTGTTCCTCTGGGCGTGATAACTCTTTGATTGTATTAGACTCAGCTGAGATGTCTGATTAAATTATGTTAAGATTAGGGCTTTGATTCAACCACATCATCAGAGTGTGACTCAGCATTGAGTCCCAGCTGCCTTGGTGGGCTGCTTAAAAAGAATCTCACAAGGAAGTAGATACACAGAGGAGAAGAACACAGAGGAAGAGAGACAGCTCATTAGACATGGTAGAGACCCCAGGAAGAGAGATAAGCCTGATAGTCTACAGGTGACTTTGTGAAGAGAACTGAGCAGCTGACCCTGTAAAGAAAGGGGCCCCAGGGAGAGAGGAGCCTTATGCCAGCCTACAGCTAAGATCAGAAGAAGCTGGGACCACAGAGCCTTAAGAGGAAGAAGGAAGGCTGAGCCCTCACAGACATTACCCACCATCTTGCTTCAACACATAGCTAATGACTTTGGGTGAGAAAGTACCTCTCATGGTACCTTGAGTTGGACTCTTTAGGGCCTTGTTACTGTAAACTTCTACCCTGAATAAATACCCTTTATAAAATCCAACAGAATTCTGGTACTTTGCTGACTAATACACCCATTCACCCCCTTCATTAGGCACAACCAAGTTTAGAGAGGTCCACTTTTCCTGGACCCTGTGCTCACTGCTCCTTTCCTTCCATCTTGGCAGCATGGTCTCGATTGTTGAAAACTGAGAAGGCTGTTTCTAAAAGGGATTTAATGGAAGTTTGAGGGTCTGGTGAAAGTTTTTGCAGTTTTCTTTGGATAACCAATGCAGACTGGTTGGGTTTCTAGGTTCTGCCTCTGAGTAATTTCCCTAAGCTTATTTAAAACTGACCAGTTTGGTAGTGCATGTCCTCATTCTTTTAAGGATATGTGACCATGTGGTCTCTGGTCCTCAGATCTGTCTGTACTCTCTTTTTCTCTTACACAAATTTAACTAGAATTCAGGGTCCCATATATAGCTCACTCTTGGCCATACTGTGGCCACATGGTGTGGCAGGAAAAGATTAGCTTCTTTCTTTTTAGACCACCAGTAGGCAAGTTGTTCCAATTAGAAGCTGCTCATTATCCTAGGGGAAGATAAACACGTTGTTGGTCTTGGTGGCATCCCACCACTAAACCTGGTGGAATAGAATGCTCAGGAGTCCTGCTCACTGTCCCCACATCCTGGGGATTGGGAGCTTTATGTCTCTGGGCATCCCGAGGGTCATAGAAGTCTTAGAAGACATCTGGGTCCAGGTTCTATAAGGAAAAGGACTGGCTAGGGACCTTTCTTTTGCCGACTTTGCAGAGATCTTAGAAGACAGCCATGAGTGAGCTCATCTCATGGCTGCTTCCAGGGACTAAGTTCCATAGTTTAATCTGGCATTAAGAGGCATGTTGAAAGGCGGAGACTCTTCTGTGGCTTTCAGACAAACAGCCTCAGGGGCCCCAGAGGTAATCACAGGGCCTCACTAATAAAACAAAAGAGGGCACAGGCAACTTTAATTAAAAACTCACCAGTTTTCAGCAGGGGTCTGGGGGAGTTACTTGCCTTTTTATCTCCTGGCTGGCTCACCAGATATGCTGGCAGAAGGCTCTGGGTTCTGGGCTTCTAGGTCTTTAGCTTATGTCACATAAAATAATTTAAGGACATGCCATAGGATAGGCAAGGTAGTAAAGAGTTAATTAAGAAACAAGAAAATGAGAAAAGCACACAATCTGAGGCATGGACTGCAGGTGTGCTACAGGGTGAGTCACGCACATGGGGGCCCCAGCTTAGGCCCTTTAAAACCTTTACTCCTCCCTCTTCATAATGTTGGGGAGGGCCACAGCTGATTGCTGTTCTGATTGGTTACCCCACATGTTAGTTCTCAGGGGGCCAGTGGTGGTATGCGGGGCTTCCCCTTGACCTTGAATGGGATTCTCATTCCAAATAGGTTTCTCATTCCAAATGAGATTCTTGTTCCAAATGGGATTCTCATAGCTGGAGGCTCATGGGGTCTTTGCCTCCATGTTCTGGGGAGGGCAAGTCAGAGATGACATTCCTGTTTCAGTCTTTCAGGCTATCACCCTTTTGATTAGCACTGATATTTAGGCACCATAGTGTGTGCATTAGGTGTTATTCTCCTCCCTCTAGAGCTGGACCAGGGACTCACAATGGGGGTGAGACTGGCTCCTAACTGCACCAAGGAGGGAGTGGGGTGGGGCTAGCAAAGGTCCCATGAGCTTCCTCTATCTTTTTTTTTTTTAAGATTTATTTTTATTTATTATACATCCCTCCCTTTTGCTTGTTCTTGCTGTGTTCATTTTTCTCTGCGTTCCTCTGTGTCTGCTTGTCTCCCCCTGATGGGGCAACCTGCTGAGTCAGCTCACCGGCGCAGTGGCCTGCCTGCTCATGGGGGCTCGCCCTTGCTCGTGGGGGCTTGCCTTTGCCCGCGGGGGCTTGCCTTTTTGCCCGCAGTGGCGTTCCCCGCCTGCAGCAGTGTGCCCCGCCCACATTGGCTTGCCTTCTCAAGGCGGTGCGCCCATTCGAGGATGCCCAGAGACCGAACCTGGGGCCTCCCATATGGTAAACCGGCGCCCTACCAGCTGTACAGCCAGCCCCTCTATCATTTTTTAAAGCAGTGTTTTATTGGTGTTTGCCCTTGTTCAGTGACTGCAACCATTTAACTGTTTTCCAGAGTTGAGAGCAAGATAGATTTGCCAGTTTCTTATTATTATTCAAAGATTCTGTGGAAGAATGGCATCCTGGAATATCTTGTTCCACCATCTTTGTTGAGTGGAACCACTCTCAACACATTAAATATTTCCCTCCATTCTTTTCTTCCTTGCATGATCTCAATGGGAAGTCCACTGTGGTTCTTATCTTGTTTCTCTATAGTTTAGGTGTTTTCCCACTTCTGACTTATTTCAAGGTTTTGTCCTTGTCTTTGGTCTCCTACAGTTTGAAAATTATATGCCTCACTTAATTTTTTTTTAAATTCTCCTGTTTGATATTCTGAGCTTCCTGGATTTTAATTTGGTGTCTGTCATTAATTTTGGCAAATTTTCAGTCATTATTACTTCAAATATTTCTTTTTCTACATTCTCTTTCTTTTCCCCCTTATATTCCAATGATGTGTGTTACACTTTTTGAAATTGTCCCACTGTTCTTGGATATCTTTTTTATTTTTTTTATTTTTCTCTTTGCTTTTCAGTTTAAGATGTTTCTGTTGACCTATCTTCAAGTTCCTTAATTATTTTCTTGACAATACTCAGTCTACCATTGAGCCTATCAAAGGCAATCTTGATTTCTGCTGCAAAGTTTTCATATCTAGCATTTTTGTTTCATTCTTTTTTAGAATTTCTATCATTCTACTTACATTAGCCATATGTTCTTGTCTGTTGTTCACTATTTCCACTGGAGTCCTTCACATACACACCATAGTTATTTGAAATCCCTGGTCTGATAATCCCCACATCTGTATCATATGACTCTAGTTCTGATGCTTTCTTTGTCTCTTCAAAATGTATTTTTCTTGACTTTTTTGTATGCTTTGTAATTTTTTTTCAAAAGCCAGTCATCATGTGTCAGGTAAAAGGAACTTTGGTAAAAAGTCTTTAATGTGAGGCTTTATGTTAATATGGCTGTGTTTAATATTTGCTGTGTCTATACATGCCAGAGGATTTAAATTCCCTTAGTATATTTGTTATTGCTTTCCACTTGATTTTGGAAACTCCTCCTCAGAAAGAGCCTGCCAGTCCTTCTAATATTGTGACCCCAAGAGTTTCTCACTCTCTAGCTATTCCACACTCAATATCCAGAAATTTACAAAATTCCTGTTTAATTTTTCATACCAGTTTATAGCTCCAGCGGTTTCTGCTCCAGAGAAGCACATCTCTGCCAGGACCCTCTGTATTTGTACATTTCTACACATTCCAGGGTGCCTTTGCAAACTCAGTTCTCTTATGGGCCAAAAAAGGTATTGATTTTCTATTTTCAGTTTGTTCAGCTCTTCTTTGTTCTAAGTTTTGGAATGACCACTTCCATGTTCTTTACATGTTGATGTTGAAATCAGAAGTCTGCATATATCCACGTATTTTTTTGTTGTTGTTACATATCCCGCCCCCCTTTCTGCTTATTCTTGCCGTGTTCATTCTTGTGTTCTTCTGTGTCTGCTTTGTCTCCCCCCACTGCAGTGATGCACCAAGTCAGCTGACCGAGCAGGCGGCTTGCCCCGCTCGCGGGTGGCTCTGCTCTGCTAGTGGGCAGCTCTGCTCTGTTTGCGGGCGACTTGCCCTGTCTGTGGCGGCTTTGCCCTGCCCATGGCAGCTTTTTGCCCTGCCCACGGTGGCTCTGTCCCGCCCACAGCAGCCTGCCCTCTCAAGGCAGTCTGCTCGCTCGGAGAGGCTCCGGGAACCGAACCCAGGGCCTCCCATGTAGTGAATTGGCGCCCTATCCACTGGGCTACAGCCGGCCCCTATATCCATGTATTTAATTGATTTAAATAATTGTTGAAATAAAACACAGCTAAATAAACTTAAACACATCAAGCCATAATTAATGTGTAACATGCATACATGCACTCTATCAAGCTTC
>PVKH010007961.1:0-19820 GCA_004027955.1 Chaetophractus vellerosus | reverse complement strand
ATATTGAGACATCCACAACCCCTTTCAAATCATTTGGAAAAATTATTTGACTATCACTGCTGGTTCAGCAGGTTTAATGGGCATGACCAGTCAATCCAGCTAAAACATTGGTCAATTAAGAGCATTGGGTGTTACAAGTCAGATAAGCCAGTGTTGTATCGAATGTGCTGATCAATGTAATCAAAATGGCTAATCTATCAATACTCTGCTCTGCTAGAATTGTGAGGTCATTGGTGGCTACAGCAGCTCAGCACAAAGGAAAGTGCCCTTGGTAGTGCTGCCATATCCTGCCCCTGCCCTTTAAGCCCAGCCTGAGTTCCTCTTTCTTCTTTCCCTCAGGCTTCTTGTAATTCTACAGGAGACCTAGCAAGCTCTGCTCTACCTGTATCCTGGACTATGGAACCGGTTCACCCTCCTCTCCCTTTCCATTTCTCTTCTTGCCCATCTATTCAACCCTTACATCAATTCTACCCACATCCCATTCAGAACACCTAAACACAAACGCACACATACACAAATACACACACATCTCAGTCCAGCACTACATTCTTCAGTCTATCCCAAATTAGGTAAGTGGTTGAAGGGCAAGGTGTCAGTATGAAATTCAAATGTAATTAAGATTAAAAAGAGAGGGAGATAACACATAGAGCAGCACACAAGTATAGATCTTATTTCAGGATGAGAGAGAACAGAGAAAATTAGGCTGTAGAATTAGCTTCTGCTCCTTTTGTTGAAACCCCAAATAGCAGCTTTGACCACTGTTATTTTCCTATAACAGGCTTCATTTAACCTATGTGAAATAGCCTTTGAAGCCAGACTTACACAATGTTAGTTGAAGTAGAGATGTCAATTCCTTGGTGTCTTTGGGCATCATTTCTAAGACATATGATTTTTTTTTAAGTAAGATTATTCAGTAGCTTCTACTATTCAGACCTAGCTTGCTATATTTCTCTCTCTCTCTTTTAATTTAAGCTTTGTTACCTTCACGCTATCTTTGAACAAGTCTGTCTTCCAATTCTAAAAGTCAATCTCTATGGTCTATAACTGAAATTTCTTCTTTTCCAATATAACCACTTGTTATCTATGCTCTTCCTCTCTTAAAAATAGACCACAATATAAGAATAACTTTAAGATTAGCCATTGATAAGAAATTCACAGGAGTTAGTGTATAGAAGTATTCCTTAAGATTAACTCATTTATTTAATTTTTACATATTATAATTGCTTAGATAGATTTGCTTTACTCAGTTACTGTGATTTTCTTTCACTTTTATTTATCTAAAATATCTTTCACATATTTTATGTGTATCTATCAAATAAATCCTTTGAAAATGCTAAACTACAAATTTAATTACATCATTATTTCTGTAGACATGCATGTATACGTATACACCCTGAAAAGAAAATGGAGAATTAATTCAATCTCATGTGTTTTCACTTGTTAAGCTTGTTTTCATTTAAGTCTGAATATGATATGTAACATATCTTTCATGTCTCAAGGTGTCTGCTATATTCCTCAATTTTGATAGTAAAGAAACAAATTCAATTCCTTGATTCTAGAACCAAATTACAGAGCTGGGGGGTGGCATTATGGGAAGAATTACTATGGCCTCTACTCCTCAAAATAATAAGGCAAATAAAAATGTTTGAGGAATGAGTCAGATAATGAAGGAATGAAATGTCTCACATCGTTTTCTTTAGGATCAAGATTTTGTTCTTAGTTGAAAATCTTTGGGTTTTGTAAGCGGTATGATCACAGATGAAGATTATGAAATGCAATAAATGCTCATTTGTCTAGTCAGCTGAAAAAAAAGTATGTGGAAATGTTTTCTGTTGCTTGCTCATCAAACATTCATGGACATTGTCTTCCGCTTACATTTCAGTAGCTAGATCTGTAGATTTTGCTTATGATGTTTTTACTAAGGATTTTCTTTGATTGGTCCTATCAACTCATTATCACCACATTACTCAATAATTTGAGTTGATCAATCAATTGAAATAATTCATAGTCTGATTTATTATACCAAACTTCTTTTCTGAAAAGATAAGCACAGTCATGTTTGAGATCTAGCCTCATTTTCTGGATAAATATTTGAGACTGAGATAAGTAAAGAGAGTTATATTTGACCTACCATGTTTTCCTCATATTTAATAACTATTTTTGTCTTCTGCTAGGCTTTTAATTAGGCTATTTCCCAGACTTTAAGTTCTTGAAGGACATGGAAACAGAAGATTCAGTATGATATAGTTGAAAGAGCCCAAGTATAAAAAAGTATGGTCTAATTCTGTGCTATAGCACAAACTAGCTTTTTGACCCTGGGAGTATTGTAAACTTTCTGATCATCAGGCTCCATCTCTGACAAAGAGGGATACAATTGGAAGGTTGTAAGGGGAATTAGAATAAGGAAATTCCATGAAGGCGCTCTTAACAAATCCAATCCAAATATAAAGTCTCCAAGCAGCCAGTGTTAAAATGTAACAAGGATAGAAGTAACTGTGTGGGAGAAGGGGTTGGTCATAACTGAGATGCTCTAATAAACACAATCGCACATATTAATCCACCTGACTGCCTATTCTGTTACTATCAGACCATGGATCATATTGAGCTCAACCAATTTAGTAATATTTAATCATAAAAACCAATCAAGAACCACAATACCTGGGTTTGAATTCTGTCTCTGCCATTAGCTGAGCATTTATATGAAAGTTAATTTGACTCTATTCACCTCTTTCCACCTCTTAAAATGGGGATAATTATTGTACCTACTGCATAGGGTTACTGAGAAGATTTAATGAATTAATATGCTGGCCATGCTCATAAAAGGTGCTAATGAGTGTTCTGTGCTGGTCATTTTAAATATTATCAGCTAACACATATTTAGACTTAGGCCATCTGACTGACACCATGACTGCTGAGAATCAGGCCACAGCTAATGGAACAGTCAAATATGGAGTTAATGCATTCCCTAATACTTGACAGGGAAGAACAATTTTTTTATTTTACTATTACTGGTTGACTAAGGCAATGGAGAGTTTATTTAATAGCTGTGGCCAAATCTAAGTGATAACTAACATCATGCACCAGAGTAGGTGTTTTAATCCTGGAAGTAAATATAATAATTCAACAGTTGCAAACAAAATGGTCTGACTTTGAATTTTCAAATCTGTGTATCTCCACAGAGGACTGACAAGATAGAGAGCAAAATATGTCTGTGACATGGAGGACTGGCACTCTTTAACTCATTACTGTGAACAGGTACCTCAGATTGGCAGAGACTTAAAGAGATTACACATCTACACATTGAGAGAAATTAAAGCAAGTATTAAAAAGAAAATGTGTTATTTTGTTATTATTGTTCTGGGATGGGCCTTATTTTTACCTCACATTCCATGTGTTTCTTTTGTTCAACGTTGTTAGCCCTAAACGGTGTTTCAGTAGGAAAACACAAAATGACTTCCAAAAAATATTGAAATATTATGTAAATATTTGTTGAAGTCTCTTACAGACATGTCAAAGAAGGTGTTAAATTCTTTGATACCTGACCAATGTCCCAAAGACCCTTTTTACTTTTCTCCTTAATTTTCTCACAACCTACTCCTTCTAAAACCCTATTTCCTCTCTTCAACTCTAGACCAAGTTAGCTTTCCCTCCTCCCTATCTGTTCTAATCCTAAACCAACACAGCTTCTCTCAGCATCTCCCATTTTCTCTTTCAGACTTCTTAGTACGTAGAAGGAAAGCCTGCAAATTTACAAAGGCCTATGTGGAACAAATTGTAGAATGGGTGAAGGTTGAAAATGTAATTTCCATTCAGTAAAGAAAAGCTTTTGGTAATCTTAGGCTGGACATTTGGAAGTGAATTAACTCAAATCTAGGCCGGTCCCAGAGAAGGGCAACTACAAGATTAGACTATGCATGTACTCAGAAGATATTTCATAATGCAAAAACAAACAAACAAACAAAAAACAAATGGAAAACCAAATACTTATTAGCAAGATTTATTATTTTAATTTAGGTTCAGGTTAAAGTGATTTTTTTCCCACCACTTTTATCAATCATCCAGACTTTTTCTTCCAGGGCCCTCATCTCTTTCTCTCAGGCATTTTATCTAGACTTCAGCTCTCCTTTGACAAGTTCTAAAACCCCACTTACTTTTCAATTTCTCAACCCTGCTTGGATATTTTTCTTTTCATTTTGGGGGGTGTAGCAGTTTGATACTATCGATGAATTCCAAAAAGTAATATTGGATTATGTTTGTAAACTGGTCTTTTCCTCTGGGCGTATTACAGTGTATTGAATTCAGAGGTTTTACTTCTACT
Source organism: Chaetophractus vellerosus (assembly GCA_004027955.1). Classification (NCBI taxonomy): domain Eukaryota; kingdom Metazoa; phylum Chordata; class Mammalia; order Cingulata; family Chlamyphoridae; genus Chaetophractus; species Chaetophractus vellerosus. The sequence continues at coordinate 15,502 of PVKH010007961.1, read as the reverse complement.
TGATTAAATGATGATTAAGACTTTGATTGGGCCACGTCAACAGGATGTTGCATCCTTGCCACCTTGATGGGTGGGGACTCACAGAGAAACTGTACCACCACTGGGAAGTAAGCACACAGAGGAGCTTGGTTGTAAGGAAAGAGAGAAGGCCCTGGGAAGAGAAACAAGCCGTTCGCCTAATACTCTATAGCTGGCCTTCTGGAGATAACAGAGCAGCTAAGCCTGGAGAGAGGTAAGCCCCAGGAAGAGAGGAACCCAGGTAGCCTGAACCCTGACAGATGTCGGCAACCATCTTGCTCCAACGCGTGGCCATGGACTTTGGTGAGGGACGTAACTTATGCTTTATGACCTGGTAGCTGTAAGCTTCTACCACAAATAAATACCCTTTATAAAAACCAACCGATTTCTGGTATTTTGCATCAGTACCCCTTTGGCTGACTAATACTGGGGGCTCCTCTTTCTACCTGATATTTTTCTTTTTAAATATAAGGGCTGTCAATTACTTATTACTTTAGCTTTTAGATACACCTGAAAATCTTGCTTCTTTTATATAAGACCATGCAAAAAAAGTATATTTTAAGGTAAAAGAACTGCAATGTGACAGAATTTAGAACAAAAATTAAGCTGGATTTTAACTTGCTTCATTATAAGGCAACCTAATCCCCTGAAGTAGGAGGGCCCTTCAATAACTGTAACGCAAATTCCGAAGTAAAGAAGGAGGGAGAAACTGAATCTCAATGGAGTTGTAACACCTACTCTCCAGTTCAATGGACTCACCCAGGACAACTAACGGGGAGGAGATGATGGACAAATAACATACCAAGGAATCAAGAATGCCTATAACTGCAAGCAAGAGAGTCCCATCTATCAGATGTATGAGATTGAAGCCCTCCTCTATTAATGTTGGAGTGGGCATCACCATCCCAGCGTCCTCAGGATTGGGAAATGAAGTATGGACTAAAATAAACTTAATAGTATTCTATTATAGACTACTTGTGATTCTAGCAATGGAAGAAATACCATTGTTGTAGAGGCAATGACCCATGGATGTTCTGGGTTTAGGGAGAGGGAAAAATAAGTATAATACGGGGAAATCTGGGGGACTTGGGAATCATTTGAATGACATTACAATGACAGATACAGGCCATTATATATTTGGCCATAACCTACAGAATCAAATGGGAAAGAGTGTAAACTACAATGTAAACTATAATCCATGCTCAGTGGCAATGCTCCAAAATGTGTTTATCAATTGCATTGAATGTACCTCATTGATGAAAGTTGTTGCTAATCTGGGAAAATGTGGAAAGTGTGGGGAGCGGGGCATATGGGAATTCCCTATATATTCTCTGTAACACTTATATAATCAAATAATCCTTTAAAAATTAAAAAAAGTGGGAAAAAAAGGAGGGAGAAAGAGAAGTGTGGAGAGAGATTTAAGGCATCAGGAAAGGACCAATAATACTTTTTAGAAACATTTAAGATCTCTTGATCTCTTAACTCATGCATATAACTATTAGGCCAGCACTGGAGAGACTGTCTTAGTTCCCTAATTACTAGCCCTTGGACATTTCCTCACAGAAAAAAGAAATAGTCTCCCCTGGGCTCCTCACATTTGGTTCTTTGATCGAGTTTAGTTACAGAAACCTGGATGCTTAGTGCATCCTGAATGTTTGTTTCATTTAATTTTCAGCCAAGACATTGGACATTGATTTCCTCTTGCATTTTATTTAAGGGAAATTCAGATCATGGATGGGAAACCAGAGCCAAAATCTTTGCCCTGAGCATAAACCAAAGTAAAATCAAAGCATTTCTGAGAATGTAAGTTGTTCAGTTAAATTTGTTTAAAAAAAAAAATCATCAAGCAATTGCACTGCTGAAATGGATCAGACATGGAGGCAAAAATCAGACGAGAAATTCTCAGTGTGCCACCTTGTGCAGTATAATTTTCACATCAAAGAACTTCAAAATAGGATTTTTACAATATTTTAACTTTTAGCTAGCTGACTCAACTCCTTTCTGGAAGTAAGCAGGCTATAAATTATAACCACATAAATAAATAAATCTTGTGGCAGTATCCAGATACCACCCAGTACAAGGATTGCCCATCCCATCCCTATTCCCATCCCAACCTGTGCAGTTAGGGTCAGAACTCTCCTGCATTGCAGCTGCTTTTCTTTATATAACTGGGTCTGGTTGGAAGCACAGTATATATGTGGCTATCCATACAAAGGAAGAACTTCCTGGAAGATGGATCCGCTTATACAATGTCATGCGCTTTTGAAAAAGAGGCATAGGTAGCTCAGGGACACAATGAGTTTATTTTGAGGAATTGGTGGAATGTGTTGGGGGGAGATGAGACTAGAAATGTAAATTCAGATGCAATTGGTAAGAGCCTTCATGTCACTTGAAGGTCTTTGTCCTGTGTACAATGTCACACCAGAGGCTTGATAATTTTCATTTGGTTTATAATTCATTTTTGCTGCTAACTATATAAATTTGCATGAGTCCCCAAATTTCTCTGACATCAGTTTGCCCAGCTACAAATGATGAATTCAGTTTAAATCTCTAAGATCATGTTCAGTGCTACATATATACATATACAAGACACACACACACACACACATATATATATAGTGAATCCTCATTATTTGTTGATTCCATATTTATAAAACTCTACTTGCTCAAACCTACTTGTAACCCCAAAATCATTGCTAATGGAACTTTTGCCATTGTTCATGGACATATATGGAGCTGTGGAAAATTTGAGTCACCTAAAGCAACACTCCCAGACGAGATTGAACAAGGCAATGCTCTGCCTTCCTGTTTCAGCTCTCATAAATTTAAACAAGTACCCTGTGCTGAAGTGCTGTCTAGAGTTCCTGAGTGCAAGAAGGCTGTGATGTGATGTATCTTATGGAGAAAATACATGTGTTAGATAAGTTGCATCAAGGCATGAGTTATACTGCTGTTGCTCATGAATTCAATATTAATTGAATTCATGATTCAATATTAATTATTCAATAGTATATATTAAATTAGTTACCTTTAAATTAAAATACACATAACACAAGGTTATATATAAATCCGTTGATGAAAATGTTGTGACCAGAGGCTCACATGAACCTAACCCTATATTTCCCTAGGAGCAGTAGTTCTGTATTTGCCAATTCAGCATTTGTGGCACCTTTATGAAACCTAACTACCATGAATATATATATACACATACACATATGCATGTATTTATATGTATATACACACATATTTACATAATATACACATACACATTTATAAATGAATCTACATATTAAGAAGGAAGATACAATAAGTAAATTATAACATAACTACAATTTTCAATACCTAATAATTACCCAGAATATAAATATTTTAACAATTTCTAATGTTTCCATATTAAGAGTGCTACTTATTCTATTTATGGAATGCATTCTATGTTTTCTTGATCTCTTGCCTTTCCCCATGTTGTGCCCTCTCTCTACAACCACTCTGACCCTTGTAACATCTGTTAGAGTCATGTCTATTCCTTAGATTCCAGCTCAAACTATCTCCTCCAAGAAATCTGTCTTGCATCCTCACAAATGAATTCAGAGTTGTTTTTCCTTGACCTCCTAGAGTATATTCATGCTCTTGTGCCTATTTTATCTTCACTTAGAGTTCTTTGTGAGATAGTATTCCTATTGTCAGCTACTACAAGGAAGGGATAGTTCCATACTCATATTTGTAAACTTCGGATACACTTTCCTTATTAACTCCAAAATATTTTGTATATAGAAGTTATTCATTAATATTTTGTGAAATTGTATTGAATTTATAACTTGGATGACTTTGTGGAATGAAGAGCTTCACTGAGATTTTTATGCTGTAAATGGTAAAAGATAAATTAACAGTGACTATGGGACAAGGAAGAAATTCTCAGCAGATTGAAATAGGGAGAGTGGTTGTGCATCCTTCTTTGAAGATTTCTCAAATGTTTCTTCCCACTTTACGATTAAATGATCAGTGTCTCTTTTTAATGGTTTGCCTTCCTCATGAACTATGAATTAATGTAGGGTAGTACATTATACTATACTTAATTGTGTGTGTCAACATGGCTAGTCTATGGTACCCAGTTGTTGATTCAAACACAGGCCTAGGTGTTGCTATGAAGGTATTTTGTCAATGAGGTTAGTAGTTACAATCAGTTGGCTTTAAGTAAAGGAGCTTATTCTCAATAATGTGGGTAGACCTCATCTAATCAGTTTGAGGCCTTAAGAACAAAGAACTGAGTAGTGCAGAGAGAAAAAGAAATTCATCTCAAGACTACAACATTCTCTCAAAGTTTCCAGTCTGCTGGCCTAACTTTTGGATTTCAGACTCAATACTGCAACATCAACTCTCACTGGCACTTCCAACCTACAGGCCTACACTACGATTTCAGACTTGCTAGCCCCCACAACAATTTCACAATAGATATATTCTGTTGGTTCTGTTTCTCTGGAGAACCCTATCTGATATAGCAGGTAATGGCCTCCAGAAATGTCATATCCTCTTCTACAAAATGGGAAAAAAAATGCCTGTGCTTTCCATTTGATAAGGCTCTTTTGAAAATAAAGTAGATGATATATTTAAAAGCATTTAAGTTTTATTCTATCTATCACAAACTGATTTTAGATCCCTGAATATATAATAGAGGTCAAACTTCCATTGCTATGTACATCTTATGTTTTTTGCTTAAAATAAAGCACAGGTATCTTGTTCACAGAAAAACTTCGCAGATGCACACAAAATTTTCAAAGTACTTGCTATATGCTTTACCATAGCCTTTCTAATACTAGACCATAATCCTTGACTTAATTTTCAGTCCCCATCAGTATGATGCAAATTCCTTGATTGCAGAGACTAAAAACTAGGTAATCATTGCATCTTCAACCTATTGATTTTCAGTAAATGGCCATTGACTGAATAAACCTTGAGGAACATCTCAGATGTGACTCCATTCCTTAAGAATTTGGCCATGCAATGGTCTTCTAGTTGACAATTTTATGAGAAATGTGGTCTAGTTTTGTAAAATTGCCAGCGATAGACCTTGAATCTGTGGCATAGGAGAGAACCCAGTGAATATTTATGCCCTCATCTTACCTCCAGAAGGTATTTCTAATTTTTTTTCTACACAAACTTCAAAGAATATTTCTCAGGAGCAATAATGAAAAACAGAAGCTTGAGCATAGTGCCTGCCTTGTATAAAGGCATGCTTCATTTGGTAACATATTTTTCTTTTATTTTTCCCTGATCCTGTTTCAAGATGCTAATCTCCTTCACTCTTTCAATAAGCCTGCTTTAGAATTGTTTTATCTACAATATTCTCCCAAACTGGATAGGTGACTAAACTTTCCCCCTGCATCAATTTATTCAAAGGCACATAAATATGGGGCTGTAATAGGCCACAAAGATAAAATACATTATTAAATGCCATTATTGTCAATGTTATTATTCTCCCATCAAACAAGATGAAGAGCTGAATTGCACACCATATGGTAATTGCTTGGAAGATAACCACAACTTACGGTCATACCTTCAGCATCCAGTGACATTGTTTGCTGCATTTCAGGTGCCAGTGTGGCAGAGGGCCAGCCCAGGAAAGATGAACTGGCAGAGAGAGAATGACAGACATTAGGCATAAGCACTTCTGATGTCAAGCCTTTGGCATGTGCATTGTAAGAAAAATCTGTTCCCAGAAATGCCTTCCAAAATATGCAAGTTGCGCTATCAAGGCATATGATAACTTCTGCCATCCAGGGATATGTTAATATGGACCATCCTGGGAGATGCCAAATCATTCCAGATGTCTGTCCAATCCTTTTCCTACAACCCAAGGGAAGTTCAGAAACTTAAAAAGAAAAGCATCGATGGAATTGTTCAAAGCATATCTTCTCCACCAGTTGTCAACTTTGAAGGAAAGAAAAGAGCTACTTAAACTTTTATGTTTTAGTCTGTACAAACTTCCATTTTCAAAATCTGTATTTAAATCATAGATTTGAATTATCTCCCTTGCCAACATGAAGAGGATGCACTTTTACAAAGATGTTAAAAGGTGAGATTACTCATTTAGATGGCTTAAAAAATACTTTCCTATTATTTCACACATTCCATTATTTTATCCACTCTTCCTAAGAAATCATTAGGTAAACACCATTTTCTACTTTTCCCCCCATCAAGAAAACAGAGAAAAAACTTGACCAAGGTCATCCAACTAAAGTGTGGTAGGGATAGGCCACACATCTATTTCCTGTTTTCAGGTCAAGTGATCTCTGGCACCTTGGACTATGTTAATGATCTATCTTTATTATAATTTTGTTTGGAGAACAAATTTGATAAGCTCTGATAGTAGATTTTCAAAATTTTTCATATTTGGGAATCTGATAAATGACATATGTTTTATAAATTATAAAATATATGAATAGACTCATGCCATATCTGCCTTATTGTTTAAAAACAATAAAAATTATATCCTCATATTTTAAAGGTGAAAATATTTAGCTCTGTAGAAATGACCAAAGGCATAAAACATGCCTACAACACAATTATTTCTCCAACTGATATCTTTGACTCAGTTCATGAGCCTGACATAAAAGAATCAGCAAATCAAAATCTCTTCTCCACAGTGATCTGGCCTTTAAAGATGCAATAGAACCTTAAATGTAGAAATGCTCTTGGAACTTATTCAAAACAGTAGAAATCTCAATCCAAAAGCACAGCTGAATATTCATGGAGCATTTTTATTTATCCAAACTTATCCTTGGGAAAACATAATTTTGGCATGGTCTCATAATATCTTGGGAAGCAAAATTATCTTATATATATAAACATTTGCTTCTGTCATAGCTGTTATATGTCTACACAAACACATACATGCATATGCATGTATGAGATTTAAAATACATTTAAAGATATAATTGTATTTTATGACTCTTTCACTATATCTGGGCTATGACAGCTTTCCTAATGAAGAAAGAAATAATAAAATATCCCAATAAAAGTATTTATTGACTGTCCACTGTGAACTCAACTCTGGCCCAGGCACTATGGTTGTTAGGGAAAAAATAAGAGAATTCTTACAGATTTTGTACATTAGTGGGGAGAAAGAAGGCATTTATAAGAAACATAACATGTGAGGACATGCTACATAGGGCACTACAGGTGATTTAATAAGTAACAGGAGAGTAGTAGATTCATTAATGAGTATGTGTAGATACTAATAGCTCCCAACGAATCACTATCACTGAGGCCAGACGCAACATATCCTCTAGCCTGGACTTTCAGTAGCAATTGTGCACAGAGAAGTCCAAGGGGATAGTGTTCCATGGTCTCTCAGAGGGGCCTCGCTTTCCTCTTCTGGGCCTTGTCACCAAGGTGGCATGATAGCCTCGCCAACTAATCTCCCCTTTGCTTACTCCACACATTGGTCTCTTCTCCAACCACATTGGTCCTTGTGGCTTTCCTTGGATGTCCAGGTAGACTCATGTCACCAGCCTTTGGATTTGCTGGATCTTGCAAATACCTGCAGCGTCCATCCCCTCATTTTCTTTAGACCTTTCTGCAAATGGTACCTCTTTAGTGAGAACTCTATTGACCACTTTAAATTGCAACCCCCTTTAATACTCTCTATCCATTTTCCCTGCTTTTCTCCTTTATGTTTATAACAAACTTACATACTGTATATTTTAATGATTAGTTTTTTATATTTTTGTCTTTCTCCACTAGAATGAAATCATCAAGATGGCAAAGATTTTTAATTGTTTTGTACATTGCTCTATTCTCAGTACCTGGCACATAGTAGATGCCCAATAAATATGAACCATATTGAATATAATGTTATCACAGAGGCTGTAAAAAAATGAAAGGATAAGAAGAGGCTAAAAAGCATGAGATACCAATGGCAAAGGAGGATATGGGCTGTTATGGTATATACTTCATTTTCCAACTCAACAATCAGTTCCTGGTCACGTTCTATATGCTAGGTACTGGGATTGGTGACCTTTAGAAACTCACAGCCTAATAGAAAAGAGAGGAAAAGGACATGATAAAGAGAGTAGAAGAAAGAAGAGAAAAATAACAATGCAATGAGAATAAAATGTGATAGGTAATAATATACTCTGTCTCATGCACTAAAGTAATTAAAAGCAAGTTAAAAATCATGCATTTTATTTTTTTTCCTTTTTGTACAAATGTGTTAATGAACATGTTTAGATCAAAATGGCAAAGGGGAAAGGATATAAAAAAAGAAAATTATTTTTAAATCAACTAAAAAGTTTAGATTCACTTTCTGGTGTATATCAAAGCTATAAGCCCAAACTGCAGCAAAATTATAGGGGAAAATTGTGGAAGCCATTAGTTATATGGACTAAGTTATATTGATTAGTCAAAATTAATATAATAAAGGCCATAATAACCAAGAATAAATTGAACATCTGGAATAGCAACACAATAACTATGGTTTTCTCCAAAAGCATCTCAGGAAAGAACTTCCAGAGTATAAGGAAGTCATAAACGAGAGGTGGATGCTTTCAGAATTTCATCTTACTCACTTTGGAGGGGATAAATTAGGATTAGCATAAACAGACCTAACATGGTATATACTCTCCTTCTCCCCAATATATATTTGTTGTTTTCTTTCAATCCTTGTCATTCTGGGAATAGAAAACTTTATGGAGATATAGTAGGAAGAAAAGCTGCTTAATGGGGCACACTACAGCAAACATTATTGATCAATTTTGTTTTACTTGTAAGAATGATTGAGTGTGCAAGTAATTGAGATGTCATTTTGTAGCCTGAACATTTTATTTTCTAGAATGTGTGTTTTTTTTCTGAGAGAATTTATTTGAGAGAAAATAAAGAACCAGAGGTGATATATTGAGCAGAAAAAAAACCATACCATTTAAAAAGAAGATATGTCTGTGCCATTCACCCTCTTGATTTCATGACACCATTTTATATTATCAGTGGTGAAATTTTGCCAGCTCAAGGCTAAAGTAAAGATTCTTTTCCAGCATCTCCAGTTTTCCTTTCCTACCTAAATGTTTTACCCTCCTCAATCAAACCACTTCTTTCTATCTCTTCTGGTATACTGTTACTTCTTCCTCAAAACTTGTTTAATAAACATATTAGGTATAAATAATTGAGAAGCTTTCCTTACAGTGTGGACCTTCTTGATCTACATCTTATTCATTGCTAATACACAAACACCATCCCCAAACAACTATGCATTTTAAGAGAGGACAATAAAGAAAGTGCTCTGACAGTAGGCAAAGCCGAGCAGGGAGGAAAGTACCCCTCTCCCTCTGCAGACATCCAGTTAGGGAGACTTACTGAGTGTTGCTGAAATGAAATTATGCAAGCATGTTCTAAACCATCTAAGAACATAATAAGCTTGTCTCTTTCTTCAAGCTTTTAAAATTCCATCTACTTTATCTTTGTAAGCAATATGGAGATATTTGTTAGAAAACAAAGAAGTAAAAGTTAACTTTAAAACCACGTCTGACTTTAGATTGAGTCCAAGTAGGCAATCGCTATGAATGTGGTTTAAAGGAATTCTGACTCAAAAAAAATCACCCTGTCCCTTGGCCAAATTATTTGTTATCACTTGATTGGAAATTTGTCCCTTTAGGTTATAGGACTATTCAAAGTGAAATTGGAAATTTCCTTGAAAAGTATAATACAATAAGCCTAATCAGCTATTAATACTTTTATGTGATTAAGTTTTAGTTCCTTTCCAACATAAATGCTAAATTCAGCTTTCCCAAAAATGAAATCTACAGTTGGTAGATGTGGCTGGAAGGAGATGGTAATGAGAGGTTTGAGACAAGTGACATCTTAGGTTCTGCTTTGTAACCCCGGGCATCTAAGAATAGGCACTGGTACTTAGGAAAGAAGTGGCACCATTATTAGTGCCACTTAACAGTCAAAGGTTTTTTTTTAGCAGGGAGCAACTGGAAATCTTTGTTGAGTTTTCATAGGGTCTGAGGATATAACAATTTTAAGGCATGGTCCCTTGTTTTAGTTTCCCAACTGCAAAAACAAATACCATACAATGGGTTAACTTAAACAATGGGAATTTATGGCTTATGGTTTTGAGGCTAGGAGCAGTATAAAACTGAAGTGTCTTCAAGGTCACGCTTTCTCCCTGAAAACAGTGAGGTTCTGGGACAGGCTGCTGATAACACTTGGTCCTTGGCTTTTCTGTCAAATGGCGACACAACATGGCAATATCTTCTCCTTTTTCTTCCAGGTTCTACTGACTTCCAGTTTTTGGCTGCTCTCTGTCACCTTCTCTACAAGGCCTCCAGTTATAGGATTAAGACTCAGCCTGATTCAGTTGGGCCACACCTTAACTGAAATAACTATTTTTAAAAAGGTCCTATTTACAATGGGTTTACAACCACATAAATGGATTAAAATTAAGAACATGTAAGATGATGTTTTTCTGGAGTACATAACTCTAAGCCACCACAGGAGGGGATTAGATATATATAAAAACACTTTTTAAAATCCTTAGGATTTTAAATTAGAGTAGGTTGACCTAAAAGTTTCAAAACACTAGTGTTTCTAAATTTCAATAAAATGAGGATGGAAGATAAAAATCTCAGGGACCTTTTCAAGATATTTGCAATTATATTATACGCTATTACTCCCAGCTTTGTGTAACAGTTTCCATACCATTCCAAGTATTAAATGACCTTTCTTAATAGGAAGTAAAGGTGTCACACCATTGCTACTGCCAATTCCTTGAAGCATGGATGACTAGTGGTCTATGTTAGCAAAATATGCTTTGCTTGCAAATATTTTTTCTCTCTCTTTTTCCCAAATCTCCATCTCCATCTATAAATGTATTTAATTTGCTTGGTAGAGCAGACTAAAAAATATTTCTTGGCCAAATTCCCATCTGTTCAGAAATACATCCAGTTCCCTGGGAGTTTAGTTGAGGTCAGATAAGGTACTAGATTGGTTATTTTAGTGATCAAATAAATATATAAATAAAGTGCTTCCATTCAGCTTGATGTCTAATTTGTTATACATCATGCTTATATGAACAGAAAAGTCATAATTTCAAGACTCTAATATGTACCACTGACCAAAATGGATAAAAGACTCAGCAGAAAAAGTGATTTGCTGTACCAGCAGTATTGAGTTTCCTCTTTCTAAACAGAAAACAGTACAGTGTTAGTTGGTCTAAAGTGAAAAATGGCCTTGTAAAAAGTATTCCGAGTTCAAGAATAGTTAAATATTTAAGATATTTCCATAAGGATAATAGAACATAGTTTTTATGTTCTAAATAAAGAAACAGCTTTAAAAGGATTAGTTATCTTAGTTATAAGATGATAATTGGTTCTTTCAAAATAGTCATAAAATGAGCTGCTCATGTAAGTGAAAATAACTGAAATTTGCAAATTTTAATTTTGATTAGAAATTAATCATGAAATTCATACCAAAATGTTTCTCAAACTTTGCTATCTTTTTCAGCTAGAGTTCTATAATCAACATTTGCTCATTTTAGTAGGACACGGAAACATTATTACAAATATTCATTATTGCACACTAATGCTCTTAGATGGTGTTGATGTAGGAGGAACTGTTTTTCCTTACACTGCTGTATTATTTTGAATTGAACTATTATTTTGAATTTTGACCAACTCTTACTTGACAGCTATCACTTCAAGCTGCCATTGTTTGCCTACTGATAGCAAAGTCATTCTGCTTCTCATTTGCACCCAAAATTTGTTCCTCTAATGTTCATCAACTAGGAAACCAGACTGAAAAGTTGTTACATAGGTGTGTAAAATGAGAGTAAATAATCTTTGAATCACGGTCTCAGAATAATCTACTATGAATAAAATAAACAAGTGTGTAAAATTTATAATTACTTTAGATGCTTAGATATTTTAGTATTGGATTTCTGATTTTAGAGAGTTCAATTTATCAGATATGAAAGATTTGGACAAATGGGGAGGAGAGATTTTCCTTTCTGATAGTAGATGAGGTAATTCAGACCTATATTCTAACTGAATACAACTGGAAATGCTGTACGAAATTAAAATGTATATAACATGAGTGTGTTTGTGTCTGTGTATATCAGAGAGTCAACAAAGTCATGATAAATCCCCAACCTCATTCCAGAGGAGAATGATTGCAGCTTAGGGAATTAATTCCAGCATTTGTGGGTGCTTCTTCTTTTGGAGCATTTGTCAAATCTGGAGGGGGGACCTGAAAGACAAGGGAACACCTGATAGCTCAAAGGAGCGAGGGATATGGTTATTGAAATCCAGGGTACTCCAAAGAGGGTCTGATAAGCCTTCTTTTGGATTGTGATCCCTAAAGAAGACATTATCAAAGAAATAAGATTAATCAAGAAAGTAGAAAAGCCATTTTAGAGACTGCAGCTCAGCTTCATGTACCTCACCTGCCCAGAATGGACAACGACAGCCTGGACATCTAGTGCCTCCAGGTGCCTAATAGCAGAAAAGATAAATCGTCTTTGGTGCAAAACAACATCATTACAGGTCTCATATATATCTGCAAATGCTTTTTCTAATGCCACCTTCAATATACAATAAATAATAAGACCCATATGGAGACTTTTTTTTTAAGTGAACAAAAAGCAGTAGAAACAAACACTATATAAATACAGCTCCAAAGGCTCCAGATATTGGAGTTATTAGTCATGGATTTCAAAATGTCTGTCCCTACTTTGATAAAGATGGAGAATTTAGTCAGAGAACTAGAAACCTGAAAAAAAAATAAACTTGAAATCCTAGAACTGGAAAATGCAGTGAGTAAAAGCAGAAAATCAGGCGATGAGTTTAGCATCAGATTAATTATCTGACAAGATAGTGACCTATAAGATAATATCTAAAATAAAGACTAGAGAGAAAAACAGAAAGAAAATATTGTACAAAATTAGTTGAGAATGCAGTGAGAAAGTCTTACATATTTGTACTTGGAGTTCTGGATAAAGAGGAGAGAGGGAATAGGGCAAAACCAATATTTTAGGATATAATGGCTGAGTTTTCAAAACTTATGAAAGTGGTAAGCAGATGTGGCTCAAACAATTGGGCTCCCATCTACCATATGGGAGGTCCCGGGTTCGTTTCCCAGGGCATCCTGGTGGCCTGCATGGAGACCTGGTACAACAAAGAGAAACAAAGAGGAGAGACAATGAGAGACACAAAAAACCAGGGAGCTCAAGTGGCTCAAGTGATTGAGTGCCTCCCTCCTACACTGGAGGTCCCAGGATAGGTTCCTGGTACCTCCAAAAGAGAAGAGAAGACAAGCAGACACAGAGAGCACATGGCGAGTGGACACAGAGAGCAGACAGCCACTGCAAAACAACAGGGGGAGGGGGGAATAAATAAATAAAAAATAAACAAAATTAAACTTATGAAAGATAGCAAGTCGCAAATAAAAGAAGCCGTAAAAGCCCTAGGAATGATATAAATTCATACTTAGGCTCATTATATTCTAACTAATATTATATTCTAAACTAAAAACAAATAGAAAATATTGAAAATGGCCAGGAAAAAAAAAGACTTAAAAATTGTATCACTTAGACTGGCAATGATTTTAACAGAAAAATAATCATAGCCAAAATATAATGAAACACCATTAAAACACTGAAAGAAATTAACTGCAAATCCAGAATTCTAATTCCAGTAAACATATCCTTCTAGAGTGAAGGGAATTAAGACATGGGAAAACAAAATCCAAAACAAAATGGTGATCATCCAAATTGCCCTAAAAGAAATACTGAAGGGTATTCTTCAAGCATAAAAAACAAACAAACAAAAACCATGCCAAATGGAAGGTTGAAAATGCAAGAGAATGAATATCAAGGAAAATGGTAAATTATACGAAGTCTTCATTAAACCAACAATAATAATTTCTTCTGAGTTCAAAATACAGATAGAATTTAAATGTTACCCACAATTGCATAATATACATTATTTTTGTACACATAAAATAATTGTAAAATTAAAACATATGCTAATCCATAAAGCCAGTCTCATTAAAATTAAAATGAGTGAGATGATATAGAATTCATTCTTTTACCACAATGCAATTTAGTTAGAAATCAATAATAAATAATTAGAGACTCTCATGTTTGGAAATTAGGAAGTGTACCCATAGTTCTATAGAAGAAATCAAATGTATTTAGAATTTATTTTTATCTGAACAATAATGAAAATTCTAGGCTCAAAAATTGTGTTATGCAGCTAAGAATGGGCTAGGAGGGAAATTTATAGCCATAAATATATGGTTATAATCAATGTTCTATAACACCTTCCTAACTTTTGATATACATGTATAGCTAACAAGAGTCGAAACACAAGTTTCAAGAGTAAAATACATAAACCAATACAAACAGAAAGTACATATGTCAAAGATATCTTAATTCATTAATGAGGAAACCAGTAAACTGATAAAGCAGCTTCTAAAAACATTTGAGAAATGGATATTATGGGAATTTTTTAAAAATATTAGAATAAGATTGCTAGATAAAGCACAAATTGGTTAATATCCTACAAAGCAATAATCTTTAAAGTTACCTTTTCTGTCAGACAAAACCTACAAATAATTATATTGCTTCAAAGCTTTGGGGTCTTAATTAAGGACTTAAAAGCAAAGTCAAACACAGTTGCATTTTCCCCAGAGAATTAAATAATCCTTGAGGGATTATGTTAAACCATGCCCCCAGCAGGACCATGAAAGATCTAGCTCTTTTCTCTTTTTCCTTATTCCCAAGTTTTGGATAACTATTCTTGGTACAATATTTATAAAATATAAAGTGCTATGGCAGATGTAAGGAAGAAAGTGTAGTCCCTCCCTCAAGGCATTGTTTATCTAGTTCTTAAAGGAAGACAAGAATCACACACCGAACAACATAACTTGTTTAAATGCGATGATGCATATTTAACAGTTAAATAAAGTGTTCAGCTGCGTGAAGCAGGAGAACTCTAGCAGATATAAATGAAGAGGAATTTTCAATTCTGGACAATTCTGTACGATCAAACAATGAGAGCTCAAATCAAGGTGTTCAATTCTAAAATCACTTTCCTCTGCACACACACCACCTGCATTTCAACCATCCACCCAGTATTTTAAGATCACAATTCCTGGATTATAGCAAGTGTTTTATAAATATCAATATAATTATTTTACATATATCTCTCTTGTATTCTTATCTCGTGATCTCCACACATCTTAAGTTTTACTAAGTAGCTAGTCGTGCTTGCTGTGAGTCAGGTACTCTTCTAAGTGATTTACATATATTAACTTATTTAATTCTCCCAACAGCTCTATAAAGTTCATACTATTTATATCCCCATATCAGGGATGAGTTAGCTGAAGCTCAGTGTGGTTAAGCAATTGATCAAAGCGATCTACCTTTCAAGGGACAAAGCCAGGATTTTGTCTTGGGCATTTTAATTCGTATCCTTCTAAATATGCCAGGCTG
>PVKH010007960.1:0-19818 GCA_004027955.1 Chaetophractus vellerosus | reverse complement strand
TGTTTGTGTGGGGAACAAAAATACATACAATTGTCAAAATCTTCTGAGCCAGGTACAATTAATTTTGCATGGCTAACTAAAATGGGGCTTGTTAGTTAAGTAATGGAGGTCCCTCAGTTGGAACCAGTGATGTGCTGGTAAGTGCTTAACAACCAATGCTCAGGAAAAGAATGCTTTTAAGTTTGCTATAAAACTTATTGGTAAAGGGTGTGTAGCACACAGTTTACAAATAATGATAAAATTCATAATGCTCTTTATTGCCAACTCCATTTGACAACTGACTCTCACAGACTGCTTTTGTTGGCTTTTGCCATAGCCATCATGTGGTCATACTTGCCAAATAAGTGTAGTTCTGAGATGAATATTGATTAACATTCTTTACATTAATGATTAAGATTAAAGTGAAATGACAAAGACATATTCCTTCATCAATGTTGGAGTGGCAACTTTGCTGAATCATATAATAGTATTTGAATACCAGAAGACTATAAGACTAGTCACTCAATTTTTATGCTATTCATAATGTGATGACTCCAGCCATGATATAGTTTTAAGTTTAACTGTGTATCATTAGCATTTTCTCCATCACTTTCTTAAATCTTAGCATATAATCAACAAATCAAGCCCTGATTTACAGCATTCATCAATTTCCATTGTGTAAATACTCCTATCTTGGCCAATTCTTTTCACCTGAGTAGGAGATATATAGTAGCACCTAGTCATATCATATTTTCACCACACAGATACAATAGATGCAAATAACCTCAACAGCAGAGATAGGAAAACAATTAGGAAGTTGTGAGTTTTAATTAATGGTTGCTTTTATTTTTAATACAATTATTTAATTGTAAACATATCATTTAACTTTCAATCATGGCTGAGTTTTAAAACTGGTTTGGAAAAACCCTGAAATTTTAAGTCTTCTCTCATAAGCCAACACCAGCACACTATTGGCTAGAAGGAATAACAGAATCTGAACAAAGGTCTGATTCCAAAACCTGGTCTCTTGCTTGTCTGAAGCTTCACATGGAAACCCTTAATTAGGACAGAAAAATGCAGGTGACTTTTAGGAGTAGCTCACAGAGTATGAGATGGGCAGTGTGTCCAGGGAAAACCCACATCCTCTCTCTGGGTCCAGGTCTGCCCAAAAGACATGGGAAGAACTCATGAATGTGAGTGAATGTGCCCTAACATGGAGCCCCAGGCCAGGGGCATTGCAGCAACATTTAACTTCTATTGGAACTTTAGCTTCTATTGACTGACACAGGTAAATGCAAAACAACACTAAGCACCTACCATAATGGGACCAGAACTTATCTGAAATACCTGGGAGAAGCAGATTCATAGAGACAGATAGTAGATTACAGGTTACCAAGGGCTGGGAGGTGAGGGAAGGGGGAATCACTGTCTCATGGGTGCAGAGTCTCTGTCTGAGGTGATAAAAAGTTGGGGGTAATGGATGATGGTGATGGTATCACAATATTGTGAATGTAACTGACCACTGAATTGTAACCTTGAACATGGTTGTAATGGTTTGACAGTTTTATTTAATTATGAATTCCAAAAATATAAATTGGATTATGCTTGTAAACTGTTCTGTTCATCTGGGCATGATTAAGTTATGATTAGGGTGTTAACTGCCATGTCAGTGGGACATTGAGCCCCACCCCTCAGTGGACATGGTCTCAAGTATAAAAGGCTAGACAAAAGGCAGAATCAAGATCTGGGCCAAGGGAGGAACACCACCCATGTGTCCAGAGAGGGTGAGTTTGCCTGGGGGGTTGTAAAGGGTGGATGTTCCCATCGGATGTTCTAGGAGAGTTTTGCCACCCCAGGGTACAGGGAGAGTGGAGCACATTCCTCAAAGATTAGGGTGGTTAAGGTCAGCACCCCATAGGTCTGAGACGGGTTCTCCTGTCCCCCATGAATTAGGGAAGGCCAGGTGGTCAACTAGTTGCTCTGAAAAGTTTGAGCCTGTGTGCCAAATGTTAGAGAAGGCCAGGTGGCCAACTCGTTGCTCTGAGACAGTTGAGCCTGTATGCCAAAGGTTAGGGGGAATGTTGTCTTCACCTCCCTGTACTAGAGGTGCTAAGGCTCTAACCCAAAGATTGGGTAAGGTGGGGCAATCACCCCAACCCCCTTGGAGGGTGAGGTCTGAAGCTTGATCGACACCCAGATGCTGGATGAGGGTAGAACCAAGAAAATGGCTGTTGGGAAAGCCTGTGGAAAGGGTGGGTTCCCATGTGGCCTCAAGGAGAAGAATCCATCATCTTAACAATGACTCTCAGACTTTGAAATGGAATGGAGGACACCCTGCAGTTTTGTTGAACTGTTGAGGACCCATGACTCATGTTTAACATCTCAATTTCTCCTTATGATAATTTAAATGTGTATTCTCTTTCTTTCCTTTTGTGTATTGGAAGCAGTTAAATTGTTTTGTAAGTTTCAGAGTTCTATAGCTAGAAGGGATTTTGCCTGAAGACAAACCGTATTTCTTTGAACTGATTTTGATATGGTTTTGTACTTGCAATTGTTACTAATTTAAGGTTTTTTGAATATTGTAATGTATTTTTGGAATTCAGAGGGTGGAGTGTAATGGTTTGACAGTTTTATTTAATTATGAATTCCAAAAATATAAATTGGATTTTGCTTGTAAACTGATCTGTTCATCTGGGCATGATTCTGTTATGATTAGGGCATTAACTGCCACATCAGTGGGATGTTGAGCCCCACTCCTCAGTGGGTGTGGTCTCAGGTATAAAGGGCTAGACAAAAGGCAGCAGTGATGAGAGAAGCAGTTTGGAGAAGCAGTTCTGATGTTGGAGTGAGCCGTTCACCCTATAGTCTACAGCTGGCCTTGTGGAGAGATGCAAGGCATAGAGAGCCTCATGGTCTACAGCTGAACTTGTGGAAGAAACAGAAGCTAAACCCGGAGAGAAACATAGCCCCAGGAACAGAGGAACCTAGAAGACTGAACTCTGGTGGCATTGGCAGCTGTCTTGCTCCAACATGTGGACTTTGGTGAGGGAAGAAATTTATGCTTTGGGGCCTGGTAACTGTAAGCTTCTACCCCAAATAAATACCCTTTATAAAGACCAACCACTTTTTGGTATATTTCAAAAGGCATCCTTGTGGCTGACTAAAACAATGGTTAAAATGGGAAATTTCAAGTATATATGTTAATATAGAGAAGTTTAAAATATTTTTAAAAAATGGAACCAGAACAGAAAAGGAAATTGACATAATTGCTAATTAAAATCAGGTGCACAAGTATGACAAACTATATATAGTTTCTTGCCTCTGTCTTTGCAGGATAAGGGGATAAAAATGAGTATAGTCATGGGTGGGTGGCATGTGCCATGGATTGATAGAAGGTGGCACAGCTGAGGGGTAAGGGAATGGTTGACATAATCAGTATTGGAGAGGTCTGCCTTTTTAGATGAGAAAATTGCAAGGTTTTTCTCCCCCTGAAAATTATTTTCAACTCTGTGAACAAAAATACACACCAAAATACCCAGTGATTGTTCCTATCATTTTTTCTCACTGTTGGGGACTTTAATATTGGTATTCACATGCTCACAAAGTGGTTAGTAGTTTGCATAAGATTGTTTGCACCTGTGTAGGAGGATCAGGAAGGCTAGTACCCAAGGCAACCTGAGCTCACACTCAAGAAAGAGAAATAGCAGGCACTGTTAAAACCTCCCTACACAGGTGGTTAGAGGTCCCAGGACAGGAGGGTCCCTCTCCTGACCCTGGGCAATGAGGCCAAGGTGTGGCTACCTCCCCTGGCCACTTCTCCCCCTCCTGCTCCCTATTCACACTCTGTGGAAAATAGATACTCCATCATGAGTGTATAACACATGATAAGCCACACTGTTTATTAGCAGTCTAGTTCTGGAAAGCACCCCAGTTCAGGCCTGGCTCTGGTGATGAATGCTGTTGCCTGATGACTTTCATGGCTCTAGAAAGGGGTGATGATGCAGATGCTGCCTGCCTTTACAGGCAGGTAGAGTTCAGATGATATAAGGAATATGAAAGTTCCTTGTAAACAGTAAATTATGATACAAGTATAATATAATGTGTTATTCCTCTTAATTATTCAATTTTACATTGTAGTTCCCTAATCTTATTGTTATGATGTAACAGAATTTTAGTTTGTTTATATTAGCTGCTTCTCAGCTACATTTTAGGAAAATGGTAGACAGAACAATATCATCTCTTCTCTCTCCCATTCCTCTACTCTGTACAAGCTTCAGCTGGGTAATCCCTCCTTTGCACAAGTAGGATAAATTTTGCCAAGTGTTGAAGCAACCAGTGCACTCCATGAAGTGCAGCCTCCTTACATGCTGATCTGGAATGCCTTATGAAGCAGAGTGTAAGAGCAGATGGCCAGAAACCAAAATTTTGTAAAACACAGCAGGTCCCTTGTCATCCTGTCATTTCATTGCTCTTGTGAACATCATGTGCTTGGAACTTCATAACAGCTGTACTGGATGTCATTAGGTTCACCTGCTAACTCAAAAAAGACTGATCACAACCAAAGGAAGCAGAATTTCTAAGGGTGAGCTGGGACCTGGGCACTTGTTTTGGGTTAGATTTGGTTTGGTTAGAAACATTCCCCATCTGATTCTGATGTTGGGATTATAAGTTGTGGTTTTAGAAGCTCTGGAGACAACTTATGGCTTGGTAGCATGTTCTGTTATGGTGGATCTCCTTCACCTTTCTAAGACAAGTCAGCAGCTCTGCCCTAGATTTGCAGGTGGGGAGGTCCTGTGTGTTAACCAACATTCCCCAGGCTAAATGGAATGTACCTATGGGATGTTAAAGGGGCTTAATTCTGCTCTGTTCACAGCTGCCTGTTGGAAGCCTGTAAGTGGATGGACATATGCAGGGTTCTGTCCTCGGTCCACACTAGTCTCTTTATCACACCTACAGCTATCTCATTACTGTTGCTAAGAACTCCCACATCTAAACCTACAGCCCAGATCTGCTGTGACTATCAAACTCTCAAACACCTAAAGCTCAATTTTTCCCAAGATGTAGTCATCATATATCATCCTGTGACTCCTACCCACCCCAAAAAAAATCCTATTCTCCTAGTTTCCTCACATATATGCTACCTTAGTAAATAGCCTACCATACAGTTTCCCTAGCCAAAAACCTCAGGGTCATACTGCAGATCTCTCTCATCTCACTGCACAAGATCAGGCAGAATCATGTAGATTTAGAGGTGTCTCTCCCTGGAGTCCTTCACTTATACTCATTTATATTCATTATATCCATTCACAGTCATTCTATGCCATTCCTTACATCCCCAGGAGGATTGATTTACCTTAGAATGATAGTTTCTCTCTCTAGAGAGAGGAGGGGGGAGATGTGTGATAATTCCAATGGAAGTTCCAAAATTCACAATTTTGGGGTCCCTCTCCCGGAGTACAGACCTCTATAATACAGAGTGGCATCTGCCCTCATTGCCTCATTCCAAGGAAAAATGGGTCGTGGGGGATTGGCATAGTGATATATGAGTAATCAGTTTGCCTCTGATCCAGAAAACTTCTGACAGGTGTCAGCATAAATATAGATATAAAAATCTTATCATGGGGAGCAGATATAGGTCCATGTTTGAGCACCTGCTTCCCATGTACAAGGTCCTGGGTTCAATCCCTGGCACATTCAAAAAAACAAACAAAAAACTTGTGTGCTTATCTCTCAGCCCCACACAACCCCCTGCTCCATTTCTAAGCAAAAGGCCATGACAGCCCTGTCTCCACCATCCAGCCACACACACCTGGTCACTCCACCACCATACTGGACAGTCTCCTGTTGTTGCAAGTGATAGAAACCAAAGGTGAACTGGCTTCAACTAAAGGAAGGGAGATGTGGGAGGCAGGCAGTGCCTCAGAGATAAACAGTGGTGTTACCAAGCAAATGTGGGGGTTCTCAGTCTGATTCACTACAATGTCCAATTCCTGCAATACCCAGATTTCAAAGGGAGAAAGGATTTATTGCTAAGTCAAAGCAGATAGGATGGCCTATGGTCCTAAAAATCTCTCTCCCTGAATCTAAGGACTTTAGTGTGTTTATGGATTCAAACAAGGAAAGGTGGGGTGGTTACCATTACAATAGCAACTGTAAACAAGGGCTGAGGCTGATTTAGCAAGTTTCAGTATCTCAGGTATTAACTTTTGGCTATTCTATGAATGTACTAGAAAGAAAAAGCCTCCACATAATAATTCTATAATCATAATCAGTTGTTAATTCTTAATTCTCAGTTGCAAGGAACCAAACCTTGAAAGACAAAGTGTAATGATAACCCATAAAGGGTTTCACATTTACTAACTACTTTCAAAATACATGTCATTTTAATCCTAACAATCAGGCTGTTAAACAGCTAATGCAGGAGATGTTAATCCAGTTTTGCTTCCAAAGACACTGAAATGGATCCTTAGGTAATAGGATTACCTAAACAGTGAGTGGTAAAGCCTCAGATTTGATCTGGAACCCAAGTGCTTTGCACAGAAGTGTGTCCTCCCTTCTTCACCCCAGTTGCCACACAAGAAGTGATCCAGGGTGATAACAGCCACTAATGCTCTACAAGCACTTCCTATGCTTCCAGCAGGTTTATTCCTTTGTGAAATGGCAAGTTCTGGTGGGGAAGAATGAAGTGATCCACCGGAAGTGCTCAAAACCTGAGATGAGGTGCCTGGTAGTGGGAAGTTCCATGTTTGATATCAGCAGAGACACAAAAAATTGGCACAGCATTGAAGAAAATAGTATAACTAGTTGGAGATAGAGAATTGCTCAAATTACATGGGAAATCAATTACATTTTTTCTTCACAGAGACCAGAAAGATTTTCATTTTCTTGAGTGAGAGAAGTAGAATGGAAGCAGTTTCTCAGCAAGGAGGTTTGCATTTTTTTGGATTGGAGGGTGTAAGAAAGCTTGAGAGAGATATCATCAGGAAAAGAGAAGCACAGAACAGAGATTGTTTCTGGTGACAGAACACTTTCAGAGTCTCATATGAAAGAAAGTGAGCATTTTTAAAAAAGGATATTTTCTATAATACTGCAGCAAGCTTCCCTAAAATCCATACTGGAATGAGACAGATTATTTATAAATATATAGTCAAGTATGTCATGGTGAATTGCAATGAAATTTGAAATTAAACCAACCTTTTAATCTGACTAGAACTGTATTGGTTCTTCTGACAATTTTAAGCATGCACCATCCTGGGGTTTTTGTGTTTTGCTTTATTTTTTTTGTGGTATATAATATATATATAACACATAAATAAAATTTGCCACACTACCAATTTTACGTTTATATTTCAGTATTATTAAGTACATTTAACAGTATTATCCACCACCAAAAATTTTTCATCGCCCCAAATAGAAGCTCTGTATGGATTACACAGTAGCTCCCATTCTCCTTACCCTAGGCAACTGGTAATCTCTAATCTATTTTCTGTTTTTATGAATGTGCTTATACTTGATCTTTTGTGTAAGCAAAATTATTCAATATTTGTCTTTTTTCTGGCTTCCTTCATTTTGCATAATGTTTTCAAGCTTCATCCATGATGTAGCATATATCAGAACTTTATTTATTTTTATGGGTGAATAATCCCATTGTGTTTACTTACCACATTTTGTTTATCCATTTAACCATTGATGAAATTTTGGATCATTTCCATTTTGGCTTTCATGAGCATTGGCATACATGGATCTGTTTGATTTTCTGTTTTAAATTCTTTGGGGTGGAATTGTCAGGTCCTAATGTAATTCTATGTTTAAATTTTTGAAGAAATAACAAACTGGTTCTCTTCAGCTGCTGAAATATTTTACATTCCCAAGAATGTATAAGGGTTCCAATTTCTTCACATCCTTGCCAACACTTATTTTCCTTTTCATAGAGAAAATTTTTATTTAAATTTACAGAAAAATTACACTGAAAGTATAGGGAATTCCCATATACCATTCCCCAAATAGACACACTCTGTTTTCCCCATTATTGACATCTTAGATTAGTGTGATACATTTTTTACAGTTGTTGAACCAATATTAAAGCATTAATACTAACTAAAGTCTATAGTTTATGGTAAGGTTTACACTTTGTACTATACAGTTCCATAGGCCTAGACAAGTACATAATGTCATGTATCATCATTACAGTTATTATACAGAAGAATTTCACTGCTCCAAATAAGTCCTATTACATCCATCTATATCCCCTCCCTTCTGAACCCCTGGTAATATCTTTATATCAATGTTACAAGTTCTCCCACCAACACAAGATAAAAATCCACAATAAAAACTGATCTATTTTGAACTGCAGCCATACATATATACACCTCATGATTATTAATGCCCCAATCCTGAGGGACCAGGACATTGTCTGTTCTGACAGCCTCAGGCTTAAAGGAGCTCCTTAATAACAACCCTAGTGGATACAACACGCTTTTAAAGTTAGTGCTTTTTATTGGTCTATTTGAATAAAACTGGGACCTTCAGGAAAATCTTAGAGTTGGAAAACTAAATAGACAAGGGTATGACCAGGGACCCATTTATTGAAGTAATATGAGTGATTGAATTCAAATTTTAGGGCACTGAAGGTGAAAATCAAGATGGAAAGGGCAAATTTAATTGCTTGTAAAGAACAGAAACTCCATCTTTTCTTTATTTTGTATCCTGCTCAGAGCCTTGTCTAGTGGTGAGAGAGAAAAAGAAATGGGGGACATGGAGAACAGAAAGAGAGAGTTATAAGAGCTCAATTGAAATACCAGCTGAGAAATGAATTTACCAAAAATTATAAAAGCAAAGATAAAAATAATTAAATTTTTAAAATTCTGAACTTTGCTATGTAAAACAAGTAAATAATTTGGTAGATGAAAAATTGTTTTCTGAGCTTTTCTCAGTGATTCTTTTATCTTGTAAGTATTGTACCAAAATGAGGTTTTTTCTCATGTATTCAAAGAGAAGTTTTCTATCCCTCTGGCTAATAATTCCTTCTCTGGGAATGATACCCAATAAACAGGGTGGACCCCAATAGTAAACTGGGTGGACCCTAGTAGCCAGGTTTATTGGTCCATGTAAGGGAAATAAGAGCTCATCTTTGTCATTTTTAAACTATGACTGGGCAATGGTAGACTCTGTGCTGGGGCTACAATATATGAAATCCTGAATTTGTTAGTTATATGCCTATAATTACATGAGCCACCCCTGTAGCCTTCCTGTGAATTTCCCTTTTGACTCAGGCAGCCAGACCTGACAAAGAAAGAATGAACCTGACACACCAAAAAGAGAGGAGCAGTGTCCTGGCAATGTTGTGGGCCTTGATTCCAGTTGATTCTAATGCTAAACTCTATTCCTATAATCCCCATAATTTTATTCTTCATTCCTTCCATGTTTAAAATACTCCAGTAGTGGAACAAGAAATTCCCCCTTTGTTATCTGCTAGTCCAAGTTTGTTTGTCACTAACATCTAACAGATCCCTGAAAATACAATTGAAATAAAAACTCACACTAACCAGATGTAGTCCAATAAACCAGACGATGAATATGGGATATCAACTTTCATTGTTATGCAAACACATTGCAACTTAGACATACTTGTGCTTGAAAAAGTAAATTACCTGTGATATTTACTTCTAGAAGTTTTAGCCATTTCTAAGGAAGCATATGATATTGTCCATCATAAAATCCTGTATAATTCATGTTACCCAATTACTACTTTCATAAGTCACCATGACAAAATACCAAATTCTCATTTTTCTGCATTTTAGATGTTCTCCATTCTATAAATGAGATCTAAAAAAATAATATTCCTGACTTTCCCTGACTTTGGATTATAGTATTTTCCCATGACAGATACAGAGAAGATACATAAGAATGAAGAATTTTATGAATGACAATTGAAATTATTCTCCAACTCAGGTCACAAAAGATACAACCTCTGGCCTGGATGTTAAGGAGGGAGTAAGAACAAAGATTTTCATCAAAGCTAAGATGCAAAAATTGTCTGATAGTATTAAAGTAAAAGAAAGTGTGTTTTTTAATGAATCTACTCTTTTAAGACCTATGTGCAAATTTTCTTTCTTTATTAAGAAAATTGTATTAGAGTATATCATTCATACATGAACATACATAACAATAAATATATAGTAAAAGATGTGAACTTACAAAACAAACATGCATATCATCATACAGGGCTCCCATACATCACCCACCACCAACATCTTGCATTGTTGTGAGACTTTTGTTACAAGCTATGAAAATGCCTCATTAAAATATTACTACTAACTATAGCCAATATCTGACATTTGGTATATTTTTCCCCCAACCCACCCAATTATTAAAACCATGTATTAGATTATATATTTGTTATAGTTCATGAAAGAACATTCTCATATTTTGTCTTTTAACCACAGTCCATCTTCCACAACAGGATCCACAGTGTTATACAGTTCCAGGTTTTGTACAATCCTTCCAAAGTGTATACACAGTGGCTTTCATTTTCATCACAGATTTCTACTGTCATTACCTCAATCAATTTTGGAATGTTTTCTTTACTCCAAAAGGAAAAATCCCATACTACTTTTCTATTTAATTACTTTTTCAAGTCTCCTCTTCATCCTTTTTTTCATAACTAACTCAGCTTTTTTACTTCTTTTAATACCTAAATAAAGCCTTCTGTACCCTATTAGCTTCTGTACATTTGTAAAACCTAGTACATCCATAAACTTGTATATGGACAGATCCACTTGTGACTGACTCTGCATGTTGCCTTAACATACACAAACAATATAAGTTGAAACAATGAAAAAATAAACATACAATGAACTCATCAGACCCTGGTTTGTATAGATGCCAATCACAGCTCTTGTTTCAAAAAATAGGGTCCTTTTCTGCTGAGATAAACCTTAGTATGAGTTAACTGAAATCCATGAGATGGAGATGATGAATAACTGGAGGCCAGCCCAGGGAGGTCCATGGAGGAGGGGAGACTGGAGCCACCTTAGTGGCCTGAGTTTAGAAAGTCAAATAAGATGTTCTCCATTCAGAAAAACATGAGGCCCTTGTAGGTGAAAAGGTCAGGCTGCAGGTCTGAAAGCAGAATGAGGTTGGCTTTCAGGCTTGTTTACCAAGACTACCTATCCAGTTCTAGGTTGAATCTCTGGATGTGTAGTCTGTGCCCAAGATGAACCTC
The DNA here is from genome assembly GCA_004027955.1 of Chaetophractus vellerosus. Lineage (NCBI taxonomy): Eukaryota > Metazoa > Chordata > Mammalia > Cingulata > Chlamyphoridae > Chaetophractus > Chaetophractus vellerosus. The sequence continues at coordinate 8,615 of PVKH010007960.1, read as the reverse complement.
GATGAGGTAGAACTGAACTAACCACCAAATGACAGCTTGAATTTTCTAATTGTACTTTAATTATATATTCAATCTGAATAATATGGTTTAATTTTATCTGTGATAAAGGAGTGGAGAGCCCCCCTCCACAAAGAGCTCACCTCCTGGAATGAAGGTATCTCTCAGATAGAATTCTGCCATTTTCCCCAGAGCCCAGAGTTATGGCAAAGTGACTTTGCCTGGGGAATGAAGCAGGCTGTAAAGCAGATATTGACTAATCTCTTCCCAAAGGATCTGGCTTCATTTGCAATGCAGTGAGGAGGAGTTTAAATCTGAGGGCTCAAAAACAGTGGAGGTTATAGTGAAAGGAAATTCACTATAAGGAGATTCATGGATTTAATGAAGATGAGGTCTATTCTTCAGGCCAGCTAGCATGGCTAACTCACAGGAGAATACCAGGTAATTAATTAGTCAGCTGGGAAGAATCCTCCTAGGGTCAGAACAAATAATAAACACTGACCTCAAAAACAATCCCATCAAAGGATTTACAATTTGATTGGAATAACTCTAGAGGAACTTAAACCCCAGTACATTTTTGGGAAAAAATAGAGCAATTGACCTGCAATTAGCAGAGTTTAACAGCTGGTTTAGGTCGGGGAAAGAGACAAAGAGAATCCCACCAGTACCACTGTGTTCTGCCAGAGAAGAGGCAGAAACCCAGAATACTAAATAACAGAGAGCTTTATTTAGCTAAATGGATAATACTTTTAAGAATTTAGATCAAGAAAACACAGTAGTTGAGTAATAACAATATAACAAAGAGAAATGGGTTAATTAGTTAACATAGAGGAAAAATGAAAGTATATGTACAATCACTCACCAAACCCGGGGAAAACTCAACACCTCCTCTTCTGGGAGCCTGGAAAGTCCTGTTCAACAGCTGGCCAGAGTCCCAATTGGAAACACCTGGGTGAAGTGTCTCCTCTCAGGGTAAAAACAACACCTGGGTGAACCACCCAGCACCCTTCCTAAGGGTCAACACCTGAGTGAAGCATCTTCTCCTGGGTGGGCCTTTGACCAGCTGTTTTGGGGCTGCCCCTTTTAAGGGATTCTGAATCTTGGAACTCTTGCCAATCTTGCAACTCTTGCAAATCTTGAGTGGTTAGCATATGCCAAACAACAAAGCTCATCCCTGGGGGAGTGATGAACTCCCCCAAGGAGATACATGAAATCTCAGAAGAGCCTTATTCTATTCACAGGAAAGTTTAATGTATCTATCTCTGTGCTTGCAGGTATCACCTTTTAGCAGTCCTCACACTGACTAGACCCCAGTTAACATTCCTTGGTGCCTGTTGGAAGAAGACTCCAGGCACCTGCACATTCTTTACTGTTGGTTCACAATTCTTAACCCATTCTTTACTTAAATTTATATATCTATACCATTTTATCCCAAGAATTGGGACAGCATAAAAATTAATGAAAGGAGAGGAAAAGAAAGGAAAGGGAAAAGGAAGAGTATAAAGCAACAGACATGTTTTCCAAATATAATAGGAAATAAAGACAGCAACAGATGTATCAAATGTCAGAGAAACAACAGATATATGGCATGTCATAAAAAAAGAAAGGAAAGAAACTTAATTATCATTATATCCATTCTGAACAATATTCACTAATTTTTTTCTGAATACATTCAATCCCAAGATTGTTAAAACTTAAATTCTGACAATCAGCAAGTAATATACATTCAATAATATACATTTATGTGTGACTTTCAAGTCATCAAATTACTTAGGTACATAATGTGTTGCATTATTAGAACAATGATTAGTATTTAAGCATCTTATACAGAATTCATAACTAAAGTAGATTACACAAGAAAAAATAATACTTCCAACTAGCAGACTTCCAATGAATAAAGTTTTCCAAGGCCTAGACAGTTGAGCAAACCAATCAGATAAAGGAGCAGTAGCTAAATTAAGAATGTGTAGTATTTGTTGTGTCATGTGCTGGAGAGCTTGTGTGACATAACAGTTTTGTATGGCTCATTTCCCATGGCTTAAGATTCTCAACCAGTGAGGCTATATAGGACAATGGCATGATCAAAATGACTTCATTTCCCCCATTTTGTATAGTTTGAGGCATAGGCAACAACAAAATATTATTACTTCCCCTTTTGGGATATAGGGCAGCACTTTAACTTGTAATCTCAATGCCTGCATGGGTCCTGCTGTTAGCATTTTAACTGGACCTGGGGCCACAACCCATAGTGTTGAATTTAAACTTAGTCCATTGTTGTAAGGATTCCTTATCACCTTTTATCTGTTTCATTAAAAGGCTATTCATTTCATCATTTTAAAAAAATATAAAGTCCTAATAATATCCTGGTCCATAGTCTAAGGGTTTTTGGTCACTGTCAACTTGGGTTGGCATTCCATAGAGGGCAGTTACATTTTCTAGGCAGCAAATAGTAGGTGGCTGGTTGCAAGAGTCCTGATGCTATGCCTACAGTCATTGGAGTGAGCACAAAGTACACACATGGGTGATGTCCACAAGCTTCTGGTGAATGACACACAGTTGGAACTGGTGGGCTGGCACCACAAGGTCTGGTATTCATGATGTTTGCCTTTCTGGCAGAACTAATCTGTTGCTTCTTGGATCTCAGTCCCAAGAGGGGTGTTAGAGGAGTGGACAGGTACATGACAGACAGTTACTTCCTGCTGCTGGCAGGCATCACAGATATCTTTCCACAGATCTCTTCCCCACAGAAGGTAGCTCACAACAGTCCATCATCCCTATCTCATTTTTAGTATTTGCAATCCACCCCTGGATAGGGATGTCAGCCTTAAGAGTGACTGGACACTATTGGGTTAAGCCCTTCACTTGCAATGGGGCCAAGGGTTATTTGTTTAGAATCTTGCCTCTGCCACAAACCACACCCAATGCCAATATCTAGGTTGGCCACATCCAGTTCACAGGGTAAGTCAGGATCCACCCGCCATACTGCTTGAACCTGTGTTATTGCCTTTTTTACTTCTTTTTTTAAAAACCAGCCTGCTGGAGGTCATCCTATTTACATAAACATAGAACTTGAGTATGATAAATGAACTTGACCTAACAGATATCTATAGAGCATTGCATCCCCAAACAGCAGGCGATACATTCATTTCAAGTGCTCATGGATCCTTCTTCAAGATAGACAATATGTTGGGTCACAAGACAAGTCTCAATAAATTTAAAAAGATTGAAATTTTACAAATATCTTTGCTGATCATAATGGAATGAAACTGGAAATCAATAATGGACAGAAAAAGGGAAAATTCATAAATATAGAAATTGCAAAGAAGAAATTGCAAGAGAATTCAGCAAGTTATTTTTGACAAATGAAAATGAGAACAAAACATATCAAAACATATGGGACACCACAAAGGCAGTGCTAAGAGGGAAATTTATTGCCCTCAATGCTCAATTAAAATACAAGAAAAAGCTAAAATTGAAAATCTATCTGCACACCTGGAAGAGCTAGAAAAAGAACAACAAACTAATCACAACCCAAGTTGAAAGAAAGAAATAGTAAAAATCAAGGCAGAAATAAATGAAATTTAGAAAAAAGAAACAATAGAAAGAATCAAGAGAACCAAAAGTTGTTTTTTTGAGATGATCAACAAAATTGACAAACCCTTAACTAGATTGAAAAAGGCAAAAAGTGAGAAGACACAAATAAATAAAATCAGAAATGAATGATGAGACATTACCACTGACCCCATAGAAATAAGGGAGATCAGAAGAGGATACTATGAACACCTGTATGCCAAAAATTCTAGAAAATATAAATGAGATGGACAAATCCCTGGAAACCCATGAACCACCTACACTGACTTTAGAAGAAATAAAAGACCTCAACAAACCAATCACAAGTAAAGAGATTGAAATTGTCATCAAAAACCTCACAAAGATGAAAAACTCTCCTCCTGATGACTTCACAGGTGAATTCTACCAATCATTCAAATATGAACTAATACTGATCTTTCTCAAACTCTTCCAAAAACTTGAACAGAATACACTACCAAACTCATTCTATGAAGCCATCACCATAATACCAAAACTAGATAAAGATACTACAAAAAAAGTAAAGACCAATATCCCTACAAAGTTAATAGGCACAAAAAATGCTCAACAAATACTTGCAAACAGAATCCAAAATCATATTAAAAGAATTATACACCATGATCAAGTGAGTTTTATCAAAGTAATGCAAGTGTGGTTCAACGCAAAAAAATCAATTAGCATAATAAAAACATTAATAAATTGAAGAAGAAAAAGTTCATGATCTTCTTGATACAGAAAAGGCATTTGACAAAATACAGCACCCTTTCTTGACAAAAACACTTCAAAAGATAGGAATAGAAGGAAGCTTACTGCATATGGTAAAATGCATATACGAAAATCTTAGAGATAGCACTGTATTCAATGGTGAGAGGGAAAGCTTTCCCATTGAGATCATGAACAAGACAGGGATACCCACTGTCACCATTATTATTCAGTATAGTGCTGGAAGCTCTAAATAGAGAAATTAGGGTATACAGAGAAATAAAAGGCATCCAAATAGGAAAGGAAGAAGTAAAACTTTCACTATTCACTGATAACATAATCTTATATCTAGAAAGTCCTGAAAATGCCACAACAAAGTTACTAGAATTAATAGAGGATTTCAGCAAAGTGGCAGGATATAAAATTAATATGGGGCCCGGCTCGATAGCCCAGTGGATAGGGCACTGGCATACCACATGGGAGGCCCTGGGTTTGATTCCCGGGGACCTCTCCTAGCGGGCAGGCTGCCTTGAGAATGGCAAGCTGCCATGGGCAGGCCGGAGCTGCCGTGGGCAGGGCAAGAAGCTGCCACAGACATGGCAAGAGCCGCCATGGGCAGGGCAGGTCACCCACGAATGGAGCACAGCCAGCCACCCGCGAACTGAAGCAAGCGCCGGCCGTCAACCAAAGCAGAGACCGCCCACAAGTGGGGAAAGCCGCGCCTGCGCAGTGAGCACTCTCGGCGCGTCGCCGCAGCTGGGGGAAGGGGAGATATGTAATAAAATAAATAAATCTTAATAAAATAAATAAATAAAATTAATATGTAAAAATCAATAGCGTATCTATACACCACTGATGTATGATCTGAGGAGGAAATCAGAAAACAAAATTCCATTTATAATACCAACAAAAACAATCAAATATTTAGGAAGGGTAAGGGATGCCAAATAGCAAAAAACATCTTAAAAAGAGCAAAGTTGGAGGAATCTCACTTCCTGACTTTAAAGCATATTACTGCATAAATGTTTATGGTTGTTCTCTCTTCTTGAGAGATTACCCCGTTTTCTAATATATAGTGTCCATCTTTGTCTTTTATGATTGTTTTGCATTTAAAGTTTATTTTTTCCCATCTTAGAATAGCTACTCCTGCCCTTTTTTGGTTATTATTTGCAGCCTGCCCGCTAGGAGAGGTCCCCGGGAATCAAACCCAGCCATTTACTTTCAGCCTCCTTGAATCCCTTGGTCTAAGGTGGGTCTCTTGTAAACAACATATAGATGGGTCATATTTCTTTATCCATTCTGCCAATCTGTGTCTCCTGACTGGTGAGTTTAATCCTTTAACTTTCAGTGTTACTAGTCTCAATGAATTTCTTGCATCTGCCATATTTTCTTTCAGTTTATGTATGTCCTATGTTGTTTTTATTTCTATTTGAGTCGTTATTGTTGTTTCTACACGCTCCTCCAACTCTCTCTCACCTGATTTTTCCTTTCATCCTTTAGAGCTACTTTTAGTATTTCTTGAGGTGCAGGTTTCTTGTTGGCATATTCCCTTAATTTCTATTTATCTGTGAATATTTTGAACTCTCCATCATTTATGAATGCCAGCTTTGCTGGATAGCGAATTCATGGTTGGAAATTTTTTTCTTTTAGTTTCTTGACTATGTCAAACCACTTCTTCTTGCCTCCATAGATTCAACTGAGAAGTCAGCACTTAAACTTATTGTGCTTCCTTTGTATGTGATGGTTCTCTTTTCTCTTGAGTATTTTCTTTGTCTTGAGCGCTGGGCATTTTGACAAGTATGTGTCTTGGGGTTGGCCTATTGTGATTTATACTGTTTGGGGTGCGCTGTTCTTCCTGGATATGTACTTCCATCTCCCTCATTAGATTTGGGAAGTTTTCAGCCATTACTTCCTTCAAAACTCCTTCTGTTCCTTTTCCCTTCTCTTCTCCTTCTGGGGTGCCTATAATGCATATATTTGTGCATTTTGTGTTATCAGTTAAATCTCTGAGTCCCTGCTGGATTTTTTCTATCTTTTTATCTATCTTTTCTACTATCAGTTTGATTTCAGATTTACTGTCTTCCAGATCACTAATTCTTTCTTCTGACTGTTCAAATCGGCTGTTATGTGAATCTATCATCCTTTTGATTTCTTGGATTGTGCTATTCATCGGCAACATATCCGTTATCTTTTTATGCATGTTTACAATTTCTTCAGTATGTGCCACCAGTCTCTTCTTAATATCCTTAATCTCTTCCTTCAATTCCAGAAGTTGGTCCATGATTAGTTGTTCTATGTTCTGCTTCTCTTCTTGATTTTTTGTTTGTTCTTTGGAGTGGGCTATGTCTTCCATTTTCTCAGTATGGCTTGAAATTCTTTGTTGCCTTCTGGTCATCATTTTATCTCGATGGGTTTATTCAGTTGATTAGCTTCTCTCTTTGCTCTAGAGTTTTATTTTGCTTGTAGTTCTCTGTGTGTGTTAAGGTTTCTCATTGATACTATCTTCCTCTTGTTGTATTTCCTTGCTTTTTTCTATGTTCCTTTGAAGGAAGAAGATTAGGGCCAGAGCAATTGAAGGGGGTCAGAGAGGAAAAGGGATAATAGTACTATTGATAAAAGTTAGAAGAGGGGCCCTATCAGATTTAGTAAATTGAATATTAACTCATGTAGGCAGGGTAAAGTGATAAGGGAAAAATTGGAGTGCCTCCAAAGTAATGGGGAATCAAATAGAGAAAAATATATGGAATATTTTATATGGCCAGAATGCTGAGAGAGAAATATAATAAAGAATAGGCTGAAAGAAAAAAGCTAATATAAAAAGAAAGAAAGAAAAGAGAACAGAATAGCCAAGATAGAAGTTAAGAAGGGTGAAATTGACAGCAAATGAAAAAACGGTGGAATGTAAGAACCACAACAGAAAGCTGAAGGTAGAAAGATGAAGGAAGGAGAGGAGATAGTGTTGGTAGACACAATCACTATACACAGAGGATGGAAAGTCATGGATACAGAAGACCAGCAAAGAAAAAAAAGCTATCAGCACTTAATTTAAAAAGAAACAAAAAAACAAAAAACAAAACAAAAAAAACCACCACCAACAAGGAGAGAGTAGAGGTAAAAAGCATACAAGCTTGCAATTAAATCTTAAGGAAAAAGAGCATTCCTTTTGGGCACTTGTGGAGTCTCTCAGCTTGTGATCATTAATTGTTTGCCTTGCAGCCTTCTCTTTGCAGGCTTTGAGGCAGAATTTAGCAACTGAAGCCATTCAATATGTCTCTCTTTAATTTTGGATGTAATAAGGGTCCTTAAATAACTCCTCTTCTAGACCACCCCCTCCTGTGAGGGGACCCCAAATAGGCTCATGGAGACTTATCTGTTATTTCCCACTGTCTGACTCCCCTAGGGGAGCTGAGACTGTGTTACTTCCCTTTGCTGACCCTTGTGTCTGTGGCACTGTTAAGTAGATTCGCCCCTCCCCTCAGCCCAGCACCACTTCCAGCCAGCTAATTCATCCATACACTACTAGGAGGTTCCGGCCACCAAACCCACAGAAAGGAAAACCCTCTCCACCCCCTGTCAGACCTTCCCACTCTTGGGGTTTATTCCCCCCTCACAGGTCTACCAGTGAGGTTTCAGACTGCCTAGCCCCCTCCCCAAGAACAGGACCCTGCTGCCTGTGTTTCTGGCTGGGGAATAAAGAACTCATGACTTTATGCTGAACAGTCCAACTCACACTCCAGTTGCCTCCAGACCGATGTGGTTAATACTCCCATGTTTCAGACTCCCAGCACAGACCATGCTGATCAGCTCCCATCCCCAATCAGCCTTCTTCTGTTTCAGAGCCAGTGAGTGCACACCTAAACTGACACCATCTTGCTGCTGAGGAAGGTGCCACAAAACAAACTGGATACCAGATACTGCACTGACAAGGCAAAATCAGGAAAAAAAATGTGTATACATGTAGATCTTATTGTTTTTTCACATATTTTGAATAGTCCAGTAAAATGGTGTAATGGTTTGAGTTTGATTTAATTATGAATTCCAAAAATATAGATTAGATTATGATTGTAAGCTGGTCTGTTCATCTGGGCATGATTGAGTTGTGAGTAGGGCGTTAACTGCCACATCAGTGAGATGTTGAGCCCTGTCCCTCGGTGGGCGTGGTCTCAAGTATGGAAGGCTAGATAAGAGGCAGCAGAGAAAAGCAGACTGAGAAAAGCGGATGAGAGAAGCAGGAGATTTGGAGATTTGAGAAGCAGTTCTGATGTTGGAGTGAGCCGTTCGCCCGAGAGTCTACAGCTGAACTTGTGGTGAAAGCAGAAGCTAAGCCC
>PVKH010007959.1:0-19820 GCA_004027955.1 Chaetophractus vellerosus | reverse complement strand
GTGGGTTATATCAGGCTTGTTTTGAATAAACAACTGCATAGATTGTCGCTGTCCCCTCCCCTACGTGGCCTCACGTCCGCCTGTTTTCCTTGGTTATTGTGGTCTGTCCATTTTGTTTTTTTAAACAAAATTATTTCTCTGAGTCGAGTGGGAGAGATGGGGAGGGTGTGATTCATTTAATTATGTATTGGTTTATTTAAACTAGATTTCAAATGGTAGTAAAAAGGTACCCCACCTAATATATAAAAAATAAATGAATTTGGAGATATTTATTATTTTATATAGGATACAATTATAACCATAACTTAGTAGACTTTAACCTTTGATTAATGTACAGCTAGAGCGACCTTCTCTCATCACAAATGAAAACCACACTCCCTCTTTTGTTGTCACTTAAGTACTCCTACATTCCAGTCATCATCCACTTATATGAAACATCAATAATTTGTCACTGGTATTACTGACTCTGAACTACTGATAAAAGTATTTCAACAATATGATATTCTTAGTTAGATTGCCATGGTTTTCCAATCATATTCTCTTAAGAGGGCTTGATTCACTTTGAACTTTTGAAATGAAAGGTTGCTACGGCAACAAAACTTGATTTGCAATAAAAATTAAGACTTACTATAATGGGACACCATTACAATGAACACATCCTATTTTTTCAAACCTCTTGTGAATTCACATTTATTAAGTAAAATAAATACACCTTTGAACCTCATCTAAGCAAGACAAGGCAGTGGCATAATTTAGTAAAAAAAGAAAAAAATCATTGAACTTCCATGCTTGCCAAGCAAAAAGGAAAAACACTTTTTAAATGCTACTACTAGAAGTAAATGAATTTTATAGTTCTGTGTCTCAAAATCTTTATTAAAAATTAATATTTTAAATATTTCAAGATATATCATATCACCTTTAGCCTAATCAAAGTTATGTATGGAGCAAATTTATTTGGACAACCTTATTCACACTTGGAAGTTTAAAGCACACACATATTAAACAATTTCTATAAATTTGAGTAAAAATGAAAGCAATGTCCTTTGCTATACTATTTCATACTCTCTGAATTACATACCCTTTGAATTCAGATTTTTTGTTGTTGTTAAAATGTCTTTTTTACTGTTGTTTCACAAATTAAAGGTAATTGTCATTAGTTTCATTGCATTTGCTAACTGGACTAACATCTACATTAACAAAGTTTATGTATTACAAGTATCTATACAACATTAAACCTATCTATACAACAAAGTGAGTTTGCATTTCAAAATTCTGCTCAGAATCTACAATTCTGAGGATATAACCCACTTTCCAAAAAGTATTAAACTTCTTGATGATTTCATGGTCTCAAAGTGAGGAAAGGGGGATACATTTTTAGGTTTTAAATGTACTCCTAATGTCTCAATCGTATCAATAAGATAACAGAAACTGATTAATATACAGAATTGAAATTACAGATATCAAATGAAACAATTTGATAATAGTTTTGTTTTCTGTCTCTTAGTGTTGTTTTAGGCATAAATACAGATTATAAGAGTTTAAACCTTGTAAAATTTGTGATTGCTGATTATTCCAGAGAAATTTTGGAGGATTAATTTATTTGCTGTATCAAAGTAAGAGCCACTGAAGGATTCGTGCATGGAACTAGGTGTGTGAAACCATTGGTATCTAGAGCTGTAAAATGTTAGATGGATCTGTGTAAAGCAGTGATAACATAAGTTTCCTGTGGCCATATTAGGATATGAAAGTAGACTTTAATTTCAGAGCAGTCTGTACCCATGAACTTTGTGCTACACAATGAACTCTGATTAATGCTTCTGCTCAAGTTGCTGCAATAATCATTTACTCAAAAAGAATCTTAACTAAAATATGGACAATTGAATGTATATTTTACTGCAGATTTTACTGATTTTAAGCAAGATTAGACCCCTAATTGTAAGAAATTACAATTAGTTCTCTGTTGTTGCCATTGCTAAATAATTTCTCTTAAATACCAATTGATTTGTGGGGTTTAATTACTCTGTTGATATTATCTCACTAAAAATATGTGTGGAAAAATCTACTGCTTTGGCTTCTTATAAATGATCTTCAATTGTATTCATCAATGATCTTTAAAATTTGGGAGTGAATTGGGCATGAGGAAAAGCCTACCACCGATGTGATAGCCATAGCCAAGATTTAAATGATTTTGCCTAAATTATGATTAGAAATCAAGTAGTATTTGATGAAATAGGTATGTAAAATAAGTATTTTTAAAGGAAACTGACAATTCAAACAAACCAATTAGAAAAATCTACCCCCTCCCCCCCAGATTTCCAAAGTAACCTTTTTTTGTGGTAATCTCTGGGCCACCATAGTTATTAGGGAAATAAGAGGACAAAAATGTTAATTAAATGTAAAGTAACCACTACCCTGGAAGACATATGTTAAGTTGGGTATTCCACAATTATCTTTGTTGAAATACCACCTTGGTATTTTGCAAAGAAATCATTTGTTCTGCCTTAGTGAAGCTAATTATTCCCAGCATGCAAACACTGTTTCAAATTGCAAAAGGCACATCAGTCTTTGCTGCATGTTGCAGGAATTAAAACCCAATCAAATGAGATAATGAAGTGCATACAAAGAATATGATCTCACTTTTCCAATGCAATAAAAGTGAAAGCCATTTAAGGAAATGTTACAAAAATCATAATTTAGAGAGGAAAACATGCTGTAAAACAAATGTATACTATTTATTTAATTACTTACTGCTTAGAGATAAGCCTTGGTTTTATTTATCATGTGACTAAGATTCTTCTTTTTAATAACTGTAGAACATAGTAGCTAAGAACCCAATATGAAGAAATGTAATTCAGGGACTTTTGCTTTCACATAAAACTAAGGAAGTAGTCCATAAATTTTTCAGGGGAAATTATACACACTTGTAGGAATTTCTTGAAAATTTGTTAAGAAAATAGTTATTAACTATGGCCTACCATTGTTAGTCCTCTGTACTTGTATGATATAACAGAATGAAATGTATCAGTGTTATTATTAGTTAGAAAAACAACATCTGTGCTCGTATCAACCAGAACACATTATCCATTTAAAAATATCTATTTTTCCTATCTTTCTCCGTGAAAGCTATTTTTTCTAAGGCAACATAATCCATTAGGAGCCTTTTGATGATTAGCATAACGAGCTAGTGAAATATGATTTGGTCTGGGTCTGTGTTCCAGTTTACTAAAATAAAACCTCTTATAATTGAAAACCATTCTTAACCCTATTTCATGTGTGTTTTTGTTTTCTTTCACAGTAACTGTAGTCAGTGATGTTTTCTGCCTCCACCAATACCACCTCTCAAATCACGTGGGATGAAATTAAGATGGATTATAGGTTTTGCCCCTTGCTTGTTACGGGAGAAACCAAAGCAAGCCTCGGTCTCAGCTGCCAAGAATGTGCAGTCATCTCAGCAGCCCAGAATGTGAAAACAGCAGGATTCAAACATCAGCAATGACAACATAGAGAGCATGAGGTTTCTATTTATTACACACTGTGGGGGCTGCCTGTCTGGAACAGTTTACTCTGCAAAGTATTGATTGAGGCTAATGCCCACTGTTATTTATTTACATGCCAACATGATACCTGGGATGTTAGTATGTTAATGGTCTTTTTTTCTTGATTTTGTGTTCTTTCTTTGTATTACATTTTGTCTTTGTTTACAGGTCAGTCATATTAATTATATTATTCTAGAATCAAGGGGCATATCAGTTTGGTTTGCATGGACGGAGTCAAACCTATGCCGTGCAAATGGAAAAGCTCTATAAGTAATATATGATACATAAATTATTGTATGCCTAGAGTGTGACACAGTACCTGGCACATAGTATCATTCAGTAAATGTTTTCCCATTGGGTGAATGAATGAGTGAATTCACACTGAAGGTTTGATATGGGGGACATAGTGGAGACCATGTAAGGACAATGATAAAATATATGGACTTCTCTAAAACCAGAAATGGGCCATGACTCAACAAGTACTGGGTGGAGCCTAGACTAGATTTTTGGCATGCATGGTTTTGATGGTGCTGTTATTAGGTCAATGGTTCCTATTTTTAATTGAGGGAGAAACCCATGATATTGCTTACAACATAAACTATTCTGAGTTTTTTTTAAGTTGCGTATTTTCTGTTCGGGCCAAAAAATTTAAACAATTCCAGAATGTTCAAATAGCTTGCATGCTAATATAGTTTTGAGGAACTCCTTTTATTCACATCACAGTTAAGGTGATTGTGTTCATCTCTTTCACTTGAGTCAAGTAAAAGTAGACGGTCAATTCCTGCTCAGCCCAAACTTGGCTGGTCACATTATTAAACTTAGAAAGAGAAAAAGGAAAAGCAAACAACTTTTTTCTCTTTATCATCTTCTAGGATCTACTGCAACATTGTGCCACCAAATAGAAAATGAAAGAAAATTTATTTTCTTTACAGATTGCAAAAAGATGCAATTGTCATACCTTGAAACAGGTTCGCGTCTGTATCTCAAGGGAATAAGTTTTGGAAGTAGCAGATCTGCCAGGAGCAATTAATTAGAAAGCTTTTCATACTGTTTTCAGTTACAGATGTGTACTAGCAGTTTGAGAAAATTGGTAATGACGTCTGCTGTCACCACAGGGTAGTACAATGGATGGAGCTAATTTACTGACATTTGCTTTTCTTCTCAAACTGTCATGTCTTTATCCTAATCTGAGCTTGATATTCATTGCCAAATGGCAGTTTCATCATAAATATGGATTTTTATTAAATTATAATGCATGGTACGTGAAATGTAAGCATATCTTAGTCCATAAGAATGAATGCCTCTTGAATGACAAGATGTATTGAACAGCTGGTATCTTTTCACCACCTACTAAGCAGCAGAAGTATAAAGGAAGGCCACTTAATGAGAAGGCACAAAAAGATATATCAACTTAAACTATAAGAAATTATAGTGTTAATATTATTTTTCTAAAATAAAAATAACATAATAAATTATAACTCATCTCAGGACCAAGTTTCAATGTTTAAGCCCATTTAGGTGTAACCAATGTATGCCAATATTCATTACTTTCTTAGGAAAGTATTACTCTTGAATTCCTTCTGTACTACAGGTCCTGGAAAATCTGGTCCCAATTGTTTATCTCCCTCCCTGATTATTAAATAAAAAATCAGTTCCTTTTAAATTTTAGGCATGTGTATTATTTACTTAAATTGTTTCCCTTTTTTCACAAGTACTTCTCTTGTACCTACTATGGACCTTGTTCCACTATAAACAAATTCAAATTGAACAACAGATATCAGATAATATATATACTTATATATGTGTGAGTGTGTTGTGTGTAAGTATATGCATATGTATGTGTATGTGAGTATATGTATTTAATATAACTATATAATATAAATATATATTATATATAAGATATGACTTGGACAGAAGTTATATGGTTGTTTATAAGTACTTATATCTTGTTTCCCCTGGATCAGGGAATTGATTATTAAAAAAAAGAGTAGCATTTTCACAAATCTACTCTGAGCTAAGTAGTCTTTTAAATTAGTAAGAGAAAAGTGGAAGCATTTGGTAAAGAACAGACATTCTATATATTTGTTCTTATATTTTTTGAATGAAGACATTTTCTACAGAATTAATATTTTCATAAAGCTATCCTTAATTTACATAACACAATAAATAGAGAAACATGATGTTACTACTACCCTACTTAGAAACTCATGGCTAATTACATGGAAAAGTTGTTAAACCTCTAAGTCTTATGTTTTTTTATTTGCCATAAAGCAGTATCTTCCCCACATATCATCTGATTGTAAAAGGCTTCACTGACATTTTATTTGTGAAAGTAATGAGTATCAATCACTTATATGTTAATGTTTAATTTTTATAGTAGGAAAGAAAAATATGAAAGAAATATGTAACAAAAATAGAAAAAAAACTTTGATCTCCAATTAAACATGATGGATTAACCATTAGAGTTCTCTGCTTCATCCCTAAATTAATACATCAGCAACAGAGTTAAAAATGTATAAATAAGAAAGGCCAAATAGAACAGGACAGGAGATAATATGATACGAGGAATGTCAAGAAATTTAGAAAAAATTCTTGAAATTGGAAACTGGAGAAAATGTTTTTAAATAATACAGGAGAGTGGGAGTTGCTGGGACTCAATTTGTATTAAAAAGTAAAGCAAAAAACAAAAACCCCAAAAAACTTATCAGGGAGGCTCTGAAATCAGAGGCATCTCATACTCTGAAGATGGGATAAATCAGGGCTGTCAAGTTCCACAACCCCAGGAAGAGCTGTGCACATTGTAGTTTATGTGATTGCTATCTGAGGGAATATGAAGTGAAGTCTGATTAGTGTTATACAACTGAGTGTGAAAACAGAGACTAAACGGGTAATATGTTACATATGTTATTCACTCATCTCTTTTATCAGAGACGTGTGTTTTTTTCCTTTTATGATATAACCACCCCCAGACAATAGTAAATGTGCTTTCTTATTTGATCAGAGTTGGATTCTAAGAGATGTACAATGGTTCCAAGTCATTGCTGCTACCTTTCAAAAGAATAAACTAAAATTTTTACTTTTCAATGATTATGATCCACTATTGCCTACCAAGTCACATAGCAATTTGACTTGAAAACTTGTGGAAGATTATGTAAGTAGGTGAAGAAAAATCACAAGCTTTTTAGGGAACATGATTGCCTGAATGTGGGAATCTGTGGTAGAGATGATAATGCTATCTATTTATAAAATCTGTTCTTTGTTTTGCTTGGACCTATAGTGAGAATAATTTCTCAGCTTTACTTGCAATAAGATTGTGGCTATATTTTGATTTACCCAATGCTATGTAGAGAGAAGTAATGTAAATCCAGATGTAGTATGTAAAAATATCATAACATCGTATATGATTATCCTGCCCTCTCCTTTGTTTCAGTGGCAACCATGGAGGCCATATGTTGAGATTCTGAACCAGAAGGTGGAAGTAGTCTAGATCCCCGGAGAATAGAACTGTTGAATCAGTAAATTTGAACATACATCCATAAAAAGTATTCAATCTGATTAACAGAGAGAAAATATGATAAAATGATCTAGGCCTTATAGAACTATGAGCCAACATCAGGCATACCAACAAATTGGTCATGGAAGTTTCAAAAGACATGAGAGAGAAGGAGACAGAAAAGAGTATATTTGAAGAAATAATGGTCAAAACTTCCCAAATTTGATGAAAACCCTTAATATAAACACCCAAGAACCTCACTGAATCCAAAGTAGAATAAGAGTTATACATCAAATATGAGAAAATATTATAAAGCAGTAAGAGAAAATGACTCATCCTGTACTTAAGAACCAGAATAAGATTAACAGTTGACGTCTCATCAGGAACCATGACTGCCAGAAAGCTATGGAAGATCATATTCAAAATATTGAAAGAAAACAAAAGTGTAAAACCAAGAAACTTTTACCCCCAAAAAAACACCCTTCAAAAATGAAGGTGAATTAAAGACATTGCTTCATCTCATTTATATACATTCTTGAAAATGCAAACTAATCTATAGTGATAGAAAAGAGACCAGTAATTGCCTGTGTATGGGAGGTACTGCCGGAGGAATGGATTATAATGGAAAGGAGTATGAGGGAACTTTGGGGAGATATAGTTCTGTTCATTATCTTGATTGTGCTGAGGGTTTTAGAGGTATATACATATGACAAAACGTATGAAATTGTATAGTTGAAACTGTATACACAGTTAATTGATGCCAGTTTTACTTTCATAAAGTACTAAAAAATTTAAATACAATTATATTGAAGGAGTAATGTACTCCTCCTTATACAGAGGCCAATAAACCTGTGTGACTGCCCCCTCTACTATCTGCTGTGGCATGCAAAGGAGAACCACCACAGAATTCAATGATGCTGGTGTCTCTCTCACCAAAATGATCCTGATGGCCTTGGTGATTAGTATGTCCTTTGTGTGTCCCAAGGGAGAAGCATAATCCTCTCTTAGGACTCCATTTTCCTTACATATGTATCCAACAAGTCCACTTCCCTGAGCTTTTTAATTTAGTTAAAAAGTTAATTTAACTTTGCCTGACTGCCTTGACAATTTAGACTTTGCAACATTTTTCAGTGTGGATCATTATTTTTTCTAGGCTCCAAGGAACCATCATAGCAACAAGTTTGTATCATTCATCTCTTTGAGCCGTTGCCAATGTGTTTGATTCCATATCCCAAGAGAGTGGACTGAAGTTAATGAACTCTCTCTTAACCTAGTCTTTTTTTCTGATCCCCTTAATCAAACACCTCAAAATCCAGCCCCACAAATATTCCCTGAGCTCCAACCATGCTTGCATCAACTTTGCTGTATATTCCTGTGGATCTCTTATTAGGCCCAATATATCCTAAGCTGCTTTATGCATCAACTTAACCTTAGTCATGAGCTTGGAAGCTAGGAAAAGAGGTGGGGACAGATCCTGAGGTGGGCCCCTGTTGCCTTGCAGGAAAGTAGATGTGTTATCTCTAAAGGATCTAAAAGTTCAGAGGAACTGGGGTAGCCAAAGCCTTTGGGGGGTATCTATCCAGATGAACTTATCTCACATATCAGGGGGTTAAGGTTTTCCCAATTAGGGCCTTGATCTTACCATAACAAACTTACCATTGTTGATCAATAAATCATCTTTGCAACTTGGCAAATCTTATGTTTTGAGTTTGCTCTGCAGCTTTTCCTAGTCTGATATTGTGAGAGATGTGTCTCTTTTTGAGTCAGTAAAGAGGGTCTCTGGGCTCCATACTCAGTTTTCAATAGTTTATTAAAGGTCTTCACCTATTCATATTCCTCTGTAGAACATCAATGCAATTAGTGATAGCCAATTCTAGTCCTTTTGTATGCATTGTTCCCCTATACTTTTCAAATCTTTGAACTAGTGCATGGGCCAGGGTGTTCTCCTCCATTTGAACCATTTGAACATTCTCCTAGGTCAGCAATTGGACTGCTATATTGGGCTAGGGACTATTCATAACTCACATACCAGTTGGGATCCTCATTATGAGGTCTGCAGTATGTGATCCAGTCCCAAAGCCCTTGGGAGGATCTGAGCCAAAATACAGAACATTTTCACCTGATGCTCAAAACAAGGGGTCCAAACTATTTGCATTAGATCCTGTGGTTTGTTTCCAAACAGTTATGGGTAGAATGGGAAAACCATGGGATTCATTTTCTGTAAAACTACTCAAAATTAGGATCTGCCCTCCCTCATCACATACCTACAAACCAGAAAATCAATCAACCAAAAAAGGGACAAGATAAAGAAATGTCATTATAAAGAAAAAGGAACTAGAAGAAGACAGCGTATATTAGAGTCAAATTTAAAAAGAAAGTAGCATGTATGTATGGATACTTATTACAAACATAAGTTAAATATTTTAACTTTTAATAACTTTTAATAATTTGGTGGGTGTGTCAGGAATGTGGGGGAGGGGCAGAGAAATAAAAAAACAAATTTTGTCTAACCTAAATCTTGGTCAAGTATGACACCTAGAGGCCAAAAAAACAGAATTCCTTTGAGCAATTTGTTTTCTTAGGATGCAAGATGCATTATGTAGAGAAAATTATTTGAAGTTTTTGTTTCACTGATGGATATCCTTAGACACTTTCCCTATGTAACATTCTGTCAATGAATAACTGTTTATATTTCTTAATTTATTAGCTTCATTTATTCATGAAAACTGATCATACTGTAAATTTTCTTTTCCTTTTCTGTCAAGTAACTGAATTTTTAATCACTGGTTTAAATGCTAGTATCAATCACTATCATTGTGCAAACATCTTATGGGCCATGAAGAACATTTATATTTTATATAATAGAATAACACATGTGTATAGATATGCACAGACCCTCACTCAATGTAATTTATAAATATGAACAAAATAATAAAGGCAGATTAAGGACACCAGAAGATAGGAGATCAGTTCAAAATGGTCGCACTTCTAAATATTAAAAAACAAATATACTTTGCATTTTTCATCCATTGGTTTGGAAAACTTTTATAGCCCTGGCTCATTAATAATTGAATAGTTCTTCATGACAAATGATGAACGATTTGCTTCATGGCAGGCTGTACAGATGGTCAATTTAATCTTCATCCTTGAGACTTTTCATGACTAAATTTTGACATCATATCATTAAACATTTGTGTATTATTTATATTATATTCTAGAAAACAAAGATGGCAATGTTGGGCTATCTCTTCCCATCTATCAGTTTTGTTTTTTTTTTTAAAGATTTATTTTATTTTTATTACATATCTCCCCTCCCCCCCACTGCGGCGACGCGCCGAGACTGGTCACTGCGCAGGCGCGGCTTTCCCTGCTTGTGGGCGGCTTCTGCTTCTATTCACAGCCGGCTCTTGCTTCAGTTCGTGGGTGGCTGGCTGCGCTCCATTCACAGGCAACCTGCCCTGCCTGTGGCGGCTTTTGCCCTGCCCGTGGCAGCTTTTTGCCCTGCCCACGGCGGCTCCGGCCCGCCCATGGCGGCTTGCCATTCTCAAGGCGGTCTGGCCACTAGGAGAGATCCCCGGGAACCGAACCCGGGGCCTCCCATGTGGTATGCCGGCACCCTATCCACTGGGCTATCCAGCCGGCCCCCATCTATCAGTTTTATAGATAGGATTTATCCAACTGGTCACCATACCTTTCACAAAGGAACATGTATCTGAATACATGTATATATATATATACATTTTATATACATATAAAACTTCTGTCTCCTCAGAGACCCATATATTTGTGTCCTCAAGTACAATAACGACACTGTTTTACAACAGATATTTGGCAGGGTGAAGATGATGGATTAGATGACTTAGTTTCTGTAATCTTGTCTAGAGATGTATTTACTGCTAGCTGATTATGTATATTACTTAAGCCTCATATAAATTGAAATTAAAAGAAGGAAACCAATTGTTGGCAATTTTTAATATATTTTTTTATTATATATCCCCCCCTTTCTGCTTGTTCTTGCTGTGTTTATCTTTTGCGTTCTTCTGTGTCTGCTTGTCTCCCCCGCGTTGCGGTGAGTCAGCTCACCGTGCGGCAGCCTTGCCTGCTCAGGGGTGGCCTTGCCTGCTTGTGGACAGCTTGCCCTGCTTGCGGGGGCTTGCCCTGCCCGTGGTGGCTTGCCCTGCCCGTGGCGGCTTTGCCCTGCCCACCGTGGCTTTGCCCTGCCCACCACGGCTTGCTTTCTCAAGGCGGCCTGCCCGCTCAAGGAGACCCCGGGAACCGAACCTGGGGCCTCCCATGTGGTAAACCAGCGCCCTACTAATTGAGCTACAGCCGGCCCCATTGTTGGCAATTTTTAAACACTACTGCAGACCATGTCACCAGGTATAATTTTAAACAGGAGCAAATTTTGACTTAGAAGTCACCCATAACTCTTAAGTATAATGATTGGAGTTGTAGTTATAACGTTTAAACTCTTGGCCAGTTGAGCAATCATTAGACAACCATGGATAAATAAAAACATCTGAATCTTAAATTTTCTTTTGACATTAAGTTATTAAGAATAGCATTTGGTGGGTTTTCAAAGGGCTGGGTAATTACCCTGCACATTAAATTGTATTAACTTGACTCCTTAGATTCTCTGTCTTCTGTTACATAATGAGTTTTAACTTGGTGAATTGATTGGGGACCTCCCAAGAATGCTTAAAATGAGCTGAGACTAACAGAGTGCTTTCAGAATTGGAGGGATTTTAGGGTTTATGGCACTAACAGCAACTGAAAAATGTAAACAAGCAGGATAGGAAAATGCTTCCATTGTATATTGGTTTCACAGAGTTTTACTTAAGAGGAGAGAACCAAGGAAGCACTAGCAGGTCCCAATTTCTTCTGTAGGGTAATTGTTGAAACAAATGCTCCTTCAGGGAGCCATGTATTAGTTAGGATCAGGCTTTCTTTGTATACCCTATCAACCTGTAATCTTTTGATTGTTGGCTGTTTTTCACCAGTGAAGAAACAGTAATCCACACTAGTTTATCTCTCCTAATCACAGACACACAGAGCTAGGGCTCTCTGAGCTTTTAATTCCCTCTTAGAGGCCTAACAGAGTGGAAAGTAAACAAAGACGGAATTTGCCACCTTCAACATTTGCTAATTTCCTCTGATGTCAGAATACTTAAACAGGCAGGACCTGTGAATTACTTGATCAAACCTGCTTTTAATCTAATGCATGCAGAAGGGCTGTGTCTGGTAGGATCTGCAAAATGACAGGCGTCCCCAGAGAGCCTTATGAAAGGTTTCCTCTTTCAGAAACAGTTGCTTCCTCATTTTAGACTCTTGGGTTGCTGGGTTGTTAGAGAGAAGTTAGAAAGTAGCTTTCCTGCTTTTTAAATTTTTATTTTATTTGGCTGAAAATTGTTAACCTGATGAGAATAGTTTTCTTTGGCTTTCTGTTTGCAGATGTTTTTAATTGGCTAAATGCCTTGAAACTATTTTAACTTTACTAGGAAATGAATTAATAATAAAAGGTTATTACTGGGGCAAAGGAAGAAAGAATGGGCAAAGTATTATGTGATTTCACACATATTTTCCTACTACTATTGATGTAGAAGGTGAAATAACAAAGTATCAAAGACCAAATCCAATTCTTACTTTATTTAGATCATAAAAGACATTTTTCTAAGAATTAAGGGAATTTAGCGCTAGAGATGTTTTACGTAAAGAAAATCCTAATTCTGAGATATCCAAAATGTGTTACTTAGTTTGTCCTTTAATTTTACTGATTGTCTGATACTTAAAAGTAGCATGGTTTTGGCAGAGAGAAAGTAGGTTGGATACCACTTTAATTTACTTCATACCTGAAATATAATTTTGTGATTAATTTTTGTAAAATTATATCCATGTAACATTAGCTAGAACTGCAAATACTTATTAAATAATAATTCAATTTTAAAGGCTATTAAAAGATGAACTCTAATTTGTCAAAGTAGATCAACATTGTGTATATTTTATGGAAAATATATTAAGTAAAAACATTTTAAAAAGTACTTAGGTACATTTTGACAAGAAACGTCTCTACTCTCTTACTATGTTTTCACATCTAATCGCAAACACTGCCCTACACATTCAGAAGCTCAGGCTTAAAAATAAATGACAAACACCCATGCTTTGTGTAAATATACACTAAGAACAACATGCCAATAAATTGAGCATTTAATTCCTTGGGAGACGATGAATTTCAATGCCTGTTATTTGTCATTCTAAAGCTTGCCCGGTGATGATTATTTTTATTGGTATATCCTTCCAAACACATTTCATCGCACCATGTGCACGGAGTTCTTTGGTGGGTATGTTGGATCTGGGTACCGCCTGGCTGCCCCTTCTCTCCTTTTCTCGCCCTCGCGCTCTCGCCTCCCCCCTCGTTCTTTTCGGCTCACCCCCACCCCCTTCCTCTCTCCAGCTGGCGGCGGGGGCTGCGCTGCCTCCCAGACCTCACGGACCTGCTCAGTCAGCTGGGCCCCCCTGCGGACCGCTGCCTCCTTCGCGCTAGGACCTGCCACTCTTCGCGCAATGGTAGAGGCAGCAGCCTCCCCTCCAGCGGCGGCGGCGGCCACGGCCACCGCGGACGCTTTTGTTCCCTGGTGTTAGACGCGCTTTCCCTCCTTTTCATCCGAAGAGAACAATAGCAGGAAAGAGCTTGGCTTTCTGTACTCCTTGGGAAGACATTCTGAGGGCGAAGAATAATTCCGTGCTGACCGTACTACTGGTCTGGACCCTGGAGCAGCGGAGGGCAGCATGGGGCTGCAAGCAAGGCGCTTGGCGTCCCGGAGTCCGGGCGCTCCCGGGCCGCGCCGGGGCGTCCTGCAGCATCTGCTGCTGCCGCTGCTGCTACTGCGCCTGGGAGCCTGCGGGGCTGCGGTGCAGGGCGAGGCTGGGGCGCCCACCCTCTATCTGTGGAAGACTGGTAAGTGGCACGGAGTTGCTCCTTCTTCCCACCTTCACATCTGGGTCCACATTAAGAAGCTACTGGGTTTCTGAAGGGACTTGTGCTTCTCCAGGGCCCGATTGTGCTGGGATCCTACGGTAAAAAGTAAGATTCCCTAGGACGCCGATTAGATTGTCTTATGTTATTAGAAAAGCAAAACCAAACAACTAAAAGCCATCAGTGAGTCACTGGAAGGATATTTCTCTCGCTGCTCTGATGTTAATGAGGGCAACGCTGCACTTTCATAATGAAGTGCAATAATTTTAAGCTCTGGATCCTCATTCGTCTTGGAGTTTCTAAAATATATTTCTAGCAAAGAACAAGAGAGCACTTTAGCACCGGGCTTTATTCTGTCTTTAGGCAAGCAGTATGTTCCGTGTCATGATATATGTGGATATAGAGTTGAATTTGTTAAGTGTAGCGTTGTGATATGTGGGACACGTGGAAGCAAGCCAAGTGAAGGCAAGTCTCACAGTCTAGGCAAATCGGGATCCAAGGCGGTAGAAAGCTGGATTCTTAATGAATGACTTGAGGGATATTTAAAGGGCACAATTGTTAGAATGTTTATGTTTAAACTTTTCCTTTCTTGAGATTTCTATGTTACAACCAACCAACCAATCAGTCAACAAAAGCAGCAACTAGCAACTGCCCCTCAGTAGTTCCTGGCAAAATGCTTGGAGGTCTTGGTGGGGCAGGAAAACAATACCAAGTGAGTGTTAGCCCCTTCCCAGGCTGGCAAGAGTTCTCTGTCCCTAAAGGACAAGAAGAATTCTCCAGCAGGGTTAGAAACTTCACATGCTTATAGGAATAAAGTGGGAAAAGATTATTCCTGTTGCTTAGAGTTAGTGATAAAGTAAGAGTTCTTTTGACAACACCTAAACATGAATAGAGGGATGTAGTAAAAAGTGAAAGTATGCATTCATCATGGGATTGCAAACAAGTTACAGAGGGTGGTTCTGTTTCCTGACTTCAACCTTCTCTGGCTCTAAGCCACAGACAGATCAATCTACTCTACAATTATATCCATATTCTAAATTTTTAAAGAAGTCGCAGCTATCCAGCAACTTGATGAGGTGATAAAAATTTTTTTCTTAAAGCCAAAGTAGACAATATGTCTCAGAATATTGCAGGAAATAGACAAACACATTAAAACAACAAATCATTCTTGCTAACACTTTAAAGATCAGTTACTTGATGAATGCAGACAAAACCAAATAATGTATTTCAATTTAAAACAAAGAGTTAAAGATGTTCTCTAATTTAGCCAAAGCCATGATTTTACTTTTCAAAAGCTCATTTATAATGACAAACACTAATTAAGCTATGATATTTACTAATAATTGGCATTTGAATGCTTGGTAGGAGTTTCTCCGGTAAGTGTTGGACAAAATAGTAGTTGGCTGGTGAAAACTATCAAAGTAACTAGAGCCAAGCAGTAATTCAGATTGAAGAAGAGCCTGGGTGACATTCACTGTGTAGCATCGGAGGTGCCAATATATGTCAACGCAAATGCCATGGTGGGAACACAAGCCAATAAACAGCTTCAAGCAGTGGAAAGCTCTCAGGACCAAGGGTAGGGAGACCTTGCTTACAGTGGCACTTCTGGCTTATTAGCTATAGGAATGCTGGCTGTTTAATTTTTGACCCCAGTTTTGTTTTCTCAACTGCATGTGCATGGGATGATGTCTTCTGACTATTTGCAGTCTTGTTGTGATGATCAAATGAGTGAGTTATGAGAAAGTAATTTGTAAATTTTAAAGTTATGTGCAAATATAAGCTAGTGTCATGAGGATGGTGAATGTACCTGCTTTATGGTGATCCTTGGTTTGGTTGAAACAAAGGCGAATTAACCTTGAGAACAAAATCATTTCCTCTTTATTTTTTTTTCTCAGAGGGAAAAGGAAAGTTTAACATATATTTAAAGGAGGTAAGAGTAGCTATAGACACAACTAAGGAATATTTAAAGAAAAAGAATACAGTGTAAATGAAAATATACACATGTTGGAATCATAAGTGTTTCTCACTTGATGAAAATAAAGAAGCAGGAAGGGAAGTGGGAAAGAAACGGGTATGAGACATCCCAGGATGTCTACTCCAGTGGAGTGAGCTTGGTCTCGGTGCTGCAGATTATAGCATGTTATATTAATGGTTTAAATTGCCGTATTGATCATTGGATTCAAATGGTATACTGAAAGGTACACTGGACTAGGAGCTGGGACATGAACTCTAACCTGTGAATGTCTAACCGTGTATGTCATTTAACAAGCTATAGTACTTTGGGGATGTTTCTTAATGACTTTGGTTCTTGGTTTCCTATTTTTTTAATATTCAATAATTAGGAAAGATGATATCTAAGGACCTTTCCAGCCTTAAAATGCTTCATATATTTGCATATGCACATGCATAAATATGCATATATACAAATATATGTGTATACACATATGATCTGTGGACTTTTGTATATTATGTGCAGTATATGAAAGTTTTATTGTCAGTGCACAAGAAAGAGTTGTTGAGGACCAGTTGTTGAGGACCTACAATATGCAGTCATCAGAGGTACACTGCAGCTCTAGCCCAGAATGTTTGACAAGATTTAAGGTCAAGGAGATGAGTTGGTGTTAGATTGTATGAAAGCCTTCAAACTATGGTAAAGATGTTGAAGTTTTGAAGCCATTGGAAGGTTTGAGCAGAGGGTTGCCATGTTCTTTGTACGGAATGGAGAGAGATGAGTGTAAAGGCCAGGCGTGGCAGCCAATGTGAGAGACAAAGGGGAGTAGAAGTAGGGCCACGGAAGATACAGAGAAGAGGAGGGAAAGGCTTGGTGTCACATTGTAGAAGTGTTAGCTCGGATTTAGGCTCAGGGGACATGGTGTCTGCCAAGGAAGGGAGGAACTAACTCCATTAAGGTCTCATTATGCCTGTACCCAGTTATTGGAGATGGAGGGTGAAAAAGAAGGAAAGCAGGACCTTGAAGTTGGGGAAGAAGAATATCAATTTAATTCAGATACACTGAACTTTAGGTAGCAGTGACCCATTCAGATGAAGAAATCTAATGGGAAAATTGGTGAATGGGTGTGTAGTTCAGGAGAAAGAGGCTGAAGGGGCTGGCTTGGAATGCAATAAATATAGTATTTAAAGGCATGGGAGTGGAAGGGATTATTAAAGGAAGGAAAATATTGAGAAGAGGGGTCAGAATACTGATAGAGAATATTGAGGCTTAAGGGGCTGCAAAGGGAGAGAAGACAGTTGAAAGAGGCTTAAAAAAGTATGGTCAGAAGACCAAGGAAAATGGAGTTAGTCTCTAAATGAAAGAAGATATTTTAAGAAGGAGATGCCTGCAAGAGTATAAAAAAGTTCAAAAAGGCCAAGGAAATGGATTATAAAATATTTCAGAAATGATCAGTTAAAATGAGAAACTGGTAAGATGATTAACAGTGATTTGGGAAAGGATATTCTAAGTGGAGAGGTATAGATAACAACTGATGAATAATAAACAAGCTAGTGGGAAAGATGTAGTATCATAAAGTTAAAAAAAAGTGGTATGAAATTATGTCTCTTACACTTTGTTATTTTTTTTTTATAAAAGAGAAAAACCCAGAATTTAAGACACTGAAAGTATTTATTAAAATATAAAAGTTCAATTTTCAACAGTTTCATGTCACAGTTATTTAAAAGGTAACTTTTTTGTTTGCATAAATTGGAAAACATTTCTTATACACATAGAAGCAGCACTAATAATATTAGAAGATGAACTGATACTGACAAGTGTTCGTTTTCCGCATTTTTACTTTTCCAGCATATGGGATTGTTTCACTAATAATTATGAGGAATTATATTCACCTGGAAATTCCAAAGTAACACTATCAATGAATTGAACAAAATTTGTTGGACTTAGCATGGGTCAGACTGAAAATATTGAAAACATTCAACTTTTCTTAACTTTGAGATATATTTTCATAAATGTCCTGATAGAGTAATTGAATATTTATTTTGCAATAATTAAATTATGTTGAAAATCAAGAAACAGGTAAACACTAACCATTATTCAGAATTCAGGTGTTGAAGGATTTAGAGGTGTGAGTTTTCATTCATGTTGAGCACTTTTGAACTCAGTTCATCCAGTGTGAGACAATTCTACTCCTGACAGTCACTGTTAATTGCACGTAGAATAGGTCCTTGGTTTGTCAGTTTATAAAACAAGTTTTAGCTTTTCCTCTTTCTTTCATGTTACTTGTACTAGTTGATTTTAATCATCTGATTATAAAATATTCTGCAGTATAGATGGAAAAAATATCAACTTTAATCCTACCCTTCATTAAATAACAAAGAAGAGAGGGATGGCATTCCATGCAGTTTTAATGTGAGGGAGGCATCCTAACAGAAAAAGTTTGGACTTAAGTTGTACTTATTATTTGTCATAATTTGGAATGTAACACCATTTGCTCATTTAATTGAGGATAGGGATGTAGCAGGGTGAACAGGGCATGGACTTCAATGTCAATCAACCTGGAACAGCAGGACCTGAAAGATTTCTATCCATGTAATTCATAAAAATATTTCATAATTTTCCCCCTATCTGTTTCATCATCTCCAGTATGGATTAATGATATGTATTTTATCCTTTTTTTCCTGAGGATTAACTATAGTAGCATTTGTAATGTACTAGTAGCATGCTTGGTGCATATTAGAGTGTTTGGTAGTTTTTTTTTTCATTATTATGATTATGCTGTTGCATAATACAATGGCTAAGTAATTTTACGACCTGGAGCAAGTCCAGTATTGTGCATTAGCATTCTCTAAAGCATCTCTTTTAAAGTAAATGCAATGGAAATTACAAATTGATACAGTTAATCCGAGTGCTAGTCACTTGAACAAAGTATAAGGCAGGCAGCACTGTAGAATGGAAAGAATATGGATTTCTGGATCAGAAAAAAAAACAAAAAACAACAAAAAACAATGTTTAAATCTTGGCTCTATTTGACTGGGGCTTAAGCTCTCTGACTTTGTTTCCTCACCGTAGGATGGTGATAAAAGCTCCTATCTCATAGGACATTTGTGAAGTTTTAACAGGTAGTATGTAAAAAGTACTACCACAGTGCCCTAAACGTAGCAGACATTTATAGTGTTAGTTCTCTTCTCATTCTTTACCTTTACCTCCTTTATGGATGGTATAACTTTTAGGATTTGTTTGTCTTCTCCAGCTAAAAGACAGCATGACAAACAAATAAAACAAGTCTAGAAAGAGGAGTTATCTTTCTGGAGGCTTAGCCTCTTTATTAGTCTAGCAATTGTATGGACCAGACCATAAAAATATTTTGAATAGGAAATTCAGGCTGAATTGTATCAATATAATTTTTTTGTACTTCTTTTTATATTGAGTCTCAAGGATGACTCTTCAAGAATCTGAAATTTTACATTCTCGAAATTAACATTGTCACTTATCCCTTCCAAATTAAATGCTTTCACAGTAGAATCGTTTGTGTTTTATGCATTGTTCTATTTTTCTTCTTAGGTGATTATATAAATAACTACATACATATATACATATATATATATATATACATACATACATACATACATACATAAATAATACATTTTTGTCTTATCTTCCACCCCCCCCCGTTTTTTAGTTTAAACAGCACAGTTCTCAGAATTCATTAAGAATTTTTTTTATTACTTGGATCAAAAAGTCAAATGTTCAGGTGGTTTTGGGAAGCTTTAATATCTTAATAGAGCTCTGTAACTCAGGCCACTCCTTAGGAAAATTATAGTGAGCTCTCTGGTTGGCAAATGATGGTGACTGAGATGAAGAGTG